>PVIY010004865.1:0-98725 GCA_004026745.1 Myrmecophaga tridactyla | reverse complement strand
AAGTTGAATTCTTGATATTCTCACAAGCAGTGTGGACAACCAAAGCTATAGGCTGAGCTCCCAGTCTTGGGGTTCGTTCATATGAAACTTAACCCCACAAAGGATAGGTCAAGTCTACTTAAAATTTAGGCCTAAGAGTCACCCCCAAGAGAGCCTCTTTTGTTGCTCAGATGTGGCCTCTCTCTCTAGCCAACACAACAAGCAATCTCACCACCCTCCCCCTGTCTACGTGGTACATGACTCCCAGGGGTGTGGACCTTCCTGGCAACGTGGGACAGAAATCCTGGAATGAGCTGAGACTCAGCATCAAGGGATTGAGGAAAACCCTAGAATGAGCTGAGACTTAGCATCAAGGGATTGAGAAAACCTTCTAGACCGAAAGGGGGAAGAGTGAAATGAGACAAAGTGTCAATGGCTGAGAGATTCCAAACAGTCGAGAGGTTATCCTGGAGGTTATTCTTAGGCATTAAGTAGATATCACCTTGTTATTCAAGATGTAATGGAGAGGCAGGAGGGAACTGCCTGAAAATGTAGAGCTGTATTCCAGTAGTCATGTTTCTTGAGGATGATTAAATAATGATATAGTTTTCACAATGTGACTGTGTGATTGTGAAAATCTTGTGTCTGATGCTCCTTTTATCTACCTTGTCAACAAACGAGTAGAACATATGGAATAAAAATAAATAATAGGGGGAACAAATGCTAAAATAAATTTAGTTTGAAATGCCAGTGATCAATGAAAGTGAGGGGTAAGGGGTATGGTAGGTATAATCTTTTTTTTTCTTTTCTGTCTTTGTTTTATTTCTTTTTCTATTGTCTTTTTATTTCTTTTTCTGAATTAAAGCAAATGTTCTAAGAAATGATGAATATGCAACTAAGTGATATTGTGAATTACTGATTATATATGTTAATGTTTTATTTGGTTTGTTAATTTTTTAAATTAATAAATAAATTTAAAAAACCCAAGAAGCTGTGTAGCAGTTATTATCCTTAGACCTGTAATTATGTTAGTTCCCAGTAATCCCACTAGCACTCCTTTCCTATGGGTCAGCAAACCAGCAAAAAAAAAAAAAAAATCTACTGTGACAGCCTGGTGAGTTGACTAAATAATGGGGTGCTAGAGTGACGGTTACACTGTTTAGGTTAGCTTTTTTTTGAGCAAAAAAACCAAGAAATGTGAGAGAAGAAATTAGGCCAGAAAATGTCCAACACTTTTAAAAATATATATTTTTATGTAAACAACAAACATACATTCTTGACATGATTACAATCAGTGGCTCACAATATCACCACATAGTTGTGTATTCATCACCATGATCATTTTTTTGAACATTTGTATCTCTCCAGAAAAAGAAATAAAAAAGAAAAAACTCTCCCTTCAAGGGAGGAGTAAGGAGTATGGCATGTATGAGGCAACACTTTTTAAAGAGGCACAAAAGAGTGCCGGTTATAGACGCAGGTCAGTGGTTGCTGTGGTAAAAATGAAAATAGGTAACATAATTAGAGTGACAGGAAATTGGAAAAAATTAAGTAGGTATGGCTTAGAGAGCTATAAACAACTGCACCTTCATAATGCTGTGAGTCCCAGTGTTAGTAGAGAGGCAGGTTGGGACTAAACCGCAGCCAACCGGAACATCCAGAAGGTCATATTCAGAGGTTAAACTATTAGATATTTTTGAGGGCTCTTGCTTAGAACAACATAATCCCAGAATTATGTCACAGATGGATGTTTCAGTACTGTCTTCCCTGATGTCCGTGTGTCCGCTGTCTCCTCTTCCAGTTTAAGTTCCTTGCTTCTGTCACAGTTGTCTAATAATGTTGCTTTCCTGCTAGAAAGCCCTACTAGAAAGGATCAAGTGGCATTTTCAAGGTGGCTTACAAGGTGGCTCTGATCTGCCTCTGCAGGCTCACCTTTACTCTTCCGTCACATGCAGACACCATTACAGCCACTAAGGAATTCTGGTTTTCTTAAGCACATACAATTTATCCATGTGTTTGCTTGTGTGATTGTACTTTTGCCATCCACCTGCAATCTTCTAGTTCCCCTTTAAATGTTACTCCCAACTATAACTTTTCCTGACTTCCAGGCAGTTTCCTCATCAGTTTCTATAGCAAATGATCATATATATATATATATATATATTTTTTTTTTTTTTACATGGGCAGGCACCGGGAATCGAACCCGGGTCCTCTGGCAAGGCAGGCAAGCGTTCTTGCTGCTGAGCCACCGTGGCCCGCCCCATATATTCTTACCGTTATAAGACAGGTAGTATTTCATGTTTTTTTTCTTAGATCCCTCAGTGCTTGTCCAAAGTACCTGGCATATTAATTACTCTGTGTTTGTTGGATTAAATAACCAAAGGTTCAGTAATCGCATTAGATAATCCCATGCAGTAGGGGCATTCTTCTCTCCTCTTCCTCCAAATTCTTCCCCAAACCCTAGAATATTCCATATTTGTGTTCATTTCTGATTTCATCTTAGTGGGTGCAAAATATCAGGCAGCTGTAGTGTTAATTTTAAGCGATTTAGAAAGCATGGTAATAGAGAATATTTAATGACAGAAACAGGGAATTGATTTTTTTTTTTTTGTCAGTTCCAGAGATGGAGCATTATTCCACGGGCACATTATTTCATGATTATGCTTTATGGGGAAGAACAGTGTTAAGTGAACGACATGAACAAGATTGAAATGAGTTTTGAAAATAGAATTTTGGGAGCAGGGCATGCTTGACATAGGCAGTAAAATATGTTCCCTTGCTGGCCTTCATACTGAAATTATGGTTGTTTAGGTGCAATGCACAGTTTACCAGAGATGTGCGACATTAATCAATTAACACAACAGCCGGGATCATGTTGTTCTGTCTCAGCCAATCAGAACTATATACCTGAGCAAGCTGGCTCTAAATGGACAGAGGCCACATTTGGTGCACAAAGCACATGCAGGGTGGGTAGATAGTGGCTCCAGTGCTGATTCTCTGTCAGTGTCGAGTCAGGCTTGGGAACATGGGGTTGTGGATGGCGGGTGAGGGGAAGACAGGTGTTGCATCTTACCTTAGGCACAGTTTTTTTTTTTTTTAAATTTGCATATGGGCAGGAGGCACCAGGGATCGAACTCCAGACCTCCAGCATGGCAGGTCGGAGCTCTGCCTGCTGAGCCACGGCAGCCGCCCCCTTAGGCACAGTTTTGACAAGAAGGGGTGATGGGAGGAACCAAATTTTGCTTTCAGTTAACATTTGTAATTTTCATCTAAAAGAAGGGTTATAATTTTGACATCCAACCAATCTATGAAAAATGTATTTAGTAAGATGAATAAGAAAATGATTTAAGTAAACAGAATGCTGCTCCAGATGCACAAGGATATTTGGCAGCTTTTGCTCTTAGCCAGGAGAAAATACATCAAAATTTACTTATAAGAAATTTTTATCTTTTATTTTTTTGTTTTTAACTCGAAAGTTCTGTAATTGAAACTTTAGACTTGGGTGTTTGTGATTCTCTTAAAGGAGGCTTTTAAACTAATTTGGGCCATCTATATTGCATTTTGCTTTTTTCTTCCCCCCTCATTTAAGTGAAAGCTGTATTTTTATATTTAGCAAACAGCAGTGTTTGTTGTTTGTTTGGTAATTAAGTCTCTTTATTAAGGCAGAATACAACTTTTATGGGGCAGAGATCTATAACTTCTTATAAGCTGCTGTTGTATTTATTTTTATAGCCTTTACCACTTATCTTTAAGTAGTTTATTTAGTTTAAATGATTCCCCTCACCTCTCTCTCCTCATCTCTTGCAAACTCCATTTGTAAGCCCCAGGGGGGCAGCACTTTATATTGCTTAAGGCTCTATCCCCATGCTTTAGGGGTATATTTAGTTCATAAAATGCAGTTATTTAACTCTTCTGCATGGATATAGTTTTTTGCAGGTACTGATTTGATTTCAGTGTGTATAGGTGTCCTCCTTGGTTGATTTGTCTTCTATTTCCTTGGCTACCTGTTAATCCATTCCAATTTTTTTGTTAATGATGGATGACTTCTGGGTAACATAAGAGCTTGTTTTGGTTTGCTAAAGCTGCTGGAATGCAATATTCCAGAAATGGATTGACTTTTTCAAAGAAACTTTATTATTAAGTTGCAAATTTACAATCCTAAATTCATGAAAATGCCTGAATTAAGGCATCCAGAGAAAGATACCTTGAGTCTGAAGAAAGGCCGATTGTATCTGGCATTTCTCTGTCATGTGGGAAGGCACATGGTGAAGTCTGCTGTCCTCTCCCGCCTGATGGTTTCAGCTTCTGATTCCAGTGGCTTTCCTTCTAAGTGGCTGTTGGTCTTCACTTAGCTAATCTGGGGCAGAGTCTGGGTTTTATTTCCTAGTTTAGCATCTTCAAATGCCTGTCTTGGTTTTATCTCTCTGCTCTTTGTGTTTGCTCTGAGCTCTCTCTGTTTTCTGCCTTTTATTCTCTTCTTAGAGGACTCTAGGAAAAATGATTAAGACCCACCATGTAAACAACCTGATGAAAAGGCCCACCCATCAGTGGGTCTGCCCCCACAAGATTGGATGAAAAGAGCTTGGGTTTTTGGGCCACTTAACAGTTTCAAACCACAGAGCTTATAATGCAATTTTCCCAGGAGTTATCTTTTATTATTTTATGCCTGCAGTTGGGGCATAAGAAACAGCATCTAGTGATTGTGATGTTTTGATTGAATGGTTAGTTCATTGGCTCATCTCAGGACTCTAGGAAAATTCAAGTACTTGACAGAGACTTTATCAGAATAAGTCCTGCCCAATATAAAAACAACTGCTTGCTGTTAATTAACTGTCATCCCCTGTTTGGTGGGGCAGGGGCTCTGCCTCAGGTGTAACTGAAAAGTTAGAATTTAGGGCATGATTTTGATTATTGAATCATTATGCAGTTATTCCTTTTTACTTTCTGGTATATCAGAATAGACAGGAGGAAATACCTGAAATATCTGAACTATAATTCAGCTGCCTTGATTTCTCATAGCGATCATATAACTAAATAGCCTTTATCTTGTAATTGTGAAAACCTTGTGACTGACCCTCATTTGTACTCTCTTCTTATCCTGTTTTTCAGAGTCTTATAATAACCAAAGACAGCTCCTAATGTTTATGAAAGGCTTTGAGTCAGCCCAGAACTAACCCACCCCAATTCCAAAACTATCTTACTGGATAAAACTGGATCTAACTAAAATTGGCCACCTGATATGTGATGTGCAGTAGTTTAAACTTTAGCCTATAAGTGACCTATGCCTCATTGTAATACTAAAAATCAGGCCCATTGTAATGTTTAGGCCACCATTTTCTTATATACTTTCTGTGATTATGCATGGAATCGATCTGCACATGCTCAATAATTAGATGATCTCTAACCTGGTCTTCTTGAGCCATTTTGTTCCAGTTATCATGAAACCTGTCTATCTTTTGGTACTATAAAACCATCAGAGTAACAGCAATTTGGGAGTCAGAATTTTAGGCCAATAGCTGTCTTAATCTCCTGCTTTTCATACCTAGCAATAAACTCTTTGTGTCTCCGGAAATGATCATTTGAGCACATTGGGCAGAGAACCCACTGCTTTGATTGGTATAAAAGATTATTCACTGAAGTGTCTTCATAGAAAATTGACTGAAAACTGCTATATCAGAGGTGAGAGAGGTGTGATAGAATGGGAGACAGGTCAGATAGGACTGGATTCCAGTGCTAGTTCAGTCCCTTTTTAGTTTTGTGACTTACCCTCTTAAGCTCAATTTCTCCACCTGTACAATCTTGGTGTAATACTTATTTTGCAGATGATAGGGCTCAATAAAGAGCTATTTTTATCATTGTAGAAAAACATCTGGAAAAAAGAGTTGGTAAGATAGCCTGCCTCATGCTGAATTAACTTTACAGATATGAAATGATCAGTTGGGGACAATGTTTGAAACTTTGATTCTTTGAGAAAACCAGAGTGTTAAAATTTTTGAGCTGTAGTATTTATGTACCTTGCTTTAAAGTGAAGAGTTGAAAAGTCTAAGAAGAAATAAAACAAAATCACATATCTGTTACTTTTATTGACCAAGGATGAGCTTCAGTACTATATATGTCCTTCTGCTTTGACCCAGTATTTGTTTAAATATCCTTGGAGTTTTCCTGGTTCTTGCATGTTTTCTGGCCAGCTGTTGATTAATTTTTTGGGTAGGACAAGTGAGCAGGATGATGCCATCAATACTTTTCCATCATCTTCCAGTGCTTTTCTATTTTACCTTCTTACAGTTCAATCCTGGGACATTTTCTTTGTATTTGTGGTTACCATATATGCAGAATAATTATTGATAGTTTGTAGCCCATTATCTCCCTTCTCCTGATTTGGAGAAAAGAGAAGACAACTAATGCCTACTTTTCAGTTTTGCCTGATGCTGGCTTTGTTCTATGGCACCAAGACCAGGGTCTCAAAGGTGCGTATTGGTGCATGGTTTGGGACCTCCAGGGCCTGGGAGGAGCTCGCCAGGATTTCTCTGGGGTTTGGAAATCTCAAAGGAGTGTCTGTGTGTGTTTGTGCTACCAGAAAGGAGGTGCCAGTTTTCCTTTCATGGGGTCAGAGGCCTCTTTTAAAAAGTTATCAGTTACTCCTGAATAGAGTCCTTTCTTATGTGGACGTCTTCTCCTATAGCTTTTAGGATATATCATTTTTTTCTCCCTTAAGGTATATATGTTGGATAATCATAAATGCTGACACCAAGTGAGAAGTGTTCATTTACACATGAAGGTAGTGAATAGTAAGATAAGCTTCAAAGAATGTGGCAAGTGGAAATAGCTCCAGAAGTGAAGGAGGATCTCCTCTTCTACACGGTTTATATCTTGATTGTGTGGGCAATGAATTTAACTTCAAAAATGCTGCAAATGTCATATTTCATCTCTGGTCAGTCAGTACTGTTCTCCCAGCAGAAGCTTTGCTGACTGATACACTGTAGCAATTGCTTGCTTAGCCAGGTGTCAGTTAATTTATTTGAAGCATAAATTAGAAATTTGCTCCCAAGAGTAGTCTTAGATGCTAGTTTTCTTTTGTTTAATCAGCTACTCAAAATTTAATTTGCAAAAGTAGCTTTCCTTTTCCTCTTCTAATATGTGAAAAACATGGATTTAGATTTATACTTTTAAGGAAAGATCTGTTATACCTGTTTCCGTTCTCTGGTGTCTAAAGCATTCTAGGATGCTGTTTCACCTTTTGCTCCCTTATATTTTCTAACTCTTGTTTTATTGTTTCTTTAGTCTTTGAAAGTGGTCTTTATTTTTCATTAGGCCTACATACACTGCCTTCTGTTTAGGTATATGTAGCACTTACAGATATGAAACGGACCTGATGAAGCAGTAGCAGCCTAAAGTACACTCCTGTGATTTAATTAGAATTAATATGATTCTATTTTAACATCTTTTGGGGGAAAAATCTATTGGTGATCATATCTTTGCCTTTTCTCTCCCTCTGACAAGACATGGAATTCAATATGAATTGGATTCATGCTGGCTTCGGAAAAGCAGGAAGTGCTTAGTGAGTGGGCAAAAACATGATGCGGTTTGGATGGCAATGTTTTGTTTTAGGTTCTGTATTTAAGAGGCCTTGTAACAGTTATGTCTGCTTGTGGTGTGGCGTGCGAGACCGACTGACTTGTGTGAAAAGATCGAGTGTGCTGAGTCTGTCCGGACGTGTGGCTCAGGTCCCTCCTGGCTGCTGGTGCAGGGCCTGCTGCTGTCTGGTTCACACCTGTTGGCATGGATTGCTGGGCTGGTAGGTATCAGAATTTTATCTTCGTCTCCACTTTTAGACAGTGGACGCAACAAGGTGGTTGGTTCCCCTCAGTATACTAATGAAATGCCTTTTTTTTTTTTTTTTTTTTTTTTTTTTTTTTTTTTTTTTTTTGCGTGGGCAGGCACTGGGAATCAAACCTGGGTCTCCGGCATGGCAGGCAGAAACTGCTCAGCCACCATGGCCCTCCCTAAAATACTACCGTTTAAAACTTCTTTGTGGCAGGATGAATACGGTTTGTTTGAATAATGATTTTTTGCTCTTGCTAAGAAAAATTGATATTGGGATACAGGAGATTTGCCTGTTTTCTGAGGTAATTTGATAGTTTATAATCTGGTTGCCCTAATAGTTTAGCAGCAGTGAAAATTCTGGGGTCTAAACACTAGAAGGAGAGGTGTTTTAGTAAGATGCTTCAGAGCTCCTTTACCTGTCATCTCTCTGCTTGGGGAAGTAGATTGGAGGTGGGGTGGGCAGTGGGTCACCAACTCACTAAATGGAGGGAAAAAGGGAAATGTGGACTTTGTAGGCTGGGTGCCTCTGGGCCGTTCTGTGAGTTGTGGTCTGGTGTCATCAACGCCAAGACTCTATCGCAGATCCTTTTCTTGCATTATGGTCAGCAGATAATGTGACAGAATCTGGAACATACGCCAGTTCAGAAATCTCTTTTCCTATCTGGGGTTTTCCATGATAATAGTAAATTTGTATTTTCAGAACCAGATTAGGGTCTGAAAAATTTGAGTATGATAAGAGAGTATGTGAATTTGGGAGTGTCAAAGGAAATCCAGGATATGAAGTCTTGATGTCCATTGACTCTTCCCCACCCCCCACCCCCCCAATTAATTTATTTCAGACATGTTACTGGCCTGTCCTTGGGAGTTTAAACACAAAGCAGATGGTTTCTGCTCTATTACAGTGATGTTAGAATTGCTTTCAGAATTTTTTAAAAAAAACATGGATAATTTTCCTTGTTAAAGTATCACTTTATTCCATTGTAATAGAATTATGTTCTATATTTATATAAAAATAAAGTTAACACAAAGTAATTTTCGTGTTAAAGAAATGGCTTTAAAAGTTCAGTTTCAAGAAAGCAGTCGAAATATTTTAATCACTTGAGATCGGAAAGATTTCCTTTTAAGATCTTGAAATGGTGCAGTGTATTTACATTGGTGAGAATTTGAATACTGAAGACTGAAAAATAATTGATCCAATTATTGTACAGATAAACTGCCTAGAAAGAGCATAATAATGAGAAGCACCGGGCATGGTTCCTTTTCCTGAATTATCCTGTTTTTTCCAGTTAATGTATTTTCTGGTTTAAAAAGTTTTAATAGCATAGCAGTATTTCTTATGATGGATTATTAGAAGAAGCAATGGATATTAAAGATTTAGTTCTTAAAGATAAGATGACTTTGATTTCATTTTATAAAACATAAATTACGGTACGCGCACAGTAAGTAAATTGACTTTTAAACTGCATTTTATGAAAGCTTAATTTCAAAGTTAAATAATTGTGTGCAATGGCTTGTTTTCCTTGTGTTTTATGACTTTTATTTATTCATTCTACAGTAATTATTGAGCAGTTATTCCATACCAGACATGGTACTAGGCAGTAGGATCTAATCCTTTATAGAACCTAGATTGTAGAAGGAAGGCCACATACTAAAGAAATTGCTTAGTTAATTAATTGCAATTGTAAATTCTAGGAAGGAGAAGAGTTTTATTGAGAACATATAATGGAGGATCTGACCCCATCCTGAAAGTCAGATGCTACCTCTTAAGTTGATAGGGATGAGTAGATATTAGCTGGTTGGGAAGGAGCAGGGTGGATGGATGGTGGGCCTAGAGGAAGAGCTCAGGAAGAGCATTAGAGAGGGGACAGTGTGTTTGGCTGCAAGGCAGGGAGGAGCTTGCTCCCAGAGCTACAAGATACATGTGACACATCCTGCCAGTTTCTAGAAGCATGTACTAATCATTTTAATGGCATCAGCCTAGCACATGGTGATTCTTTTAACTACAGTGTTAAACTTGGATCATATCCTTTAGTTTGTGTTTAGATATAACTTAGTGATTTTACGTTTTGTTATCCTATGATTATGCTAAAATGATGAGGCTTTTGAAAAGGAAGAAAATACTTTGTCACTGTCACTCATGGTTCAGTCCTTTGGAAATTGTCTCCTAATATTAAAATCTGTTAGGACAGTTCATATGACTAAAACACTACCAAAACTTGAGTATTGGGGGGATCTGCTTGTGAAATTATTAGTTTATTTTATACTGCTACTATTTTGAGACTCCATATACTTGTTTTTCCAAATATTTTCTTAGAAATTGTTTTCTATTGTTAGGTGTAAAATGATTAACCCAAATCAGTAATATCTACTTGGGAACAGTATGCAACTGTCTTAAGTCAAACCATCATTTCTTTATAAGTGTAGTTTCTGGTCTTTTTTTCTAGTTTAACTGTTGTTTCTGAATTAGTGAGGGAGAGAAAGGAATTGTGCTTCCCAAAGAAAAGATTTCTTAAGATTGAGTTTGTTATGTGATGTCATAGTCAGTGTAGGAGAATTCACTTAGCTAAATTGAAATTCATGTACTCTTCCCTTCCAATCAAATTTGAACCAAGTTTAAGATTTATACCCTAAGTTTTGTGTTTATACAGGATTCTGTGCCACATACTTCTTGATGAGTTCATAAATTTAGGTAATGAAACTGAAATGGAGGAGAATCCCAGATGTTCTGGTATTAAATTGAAATTAATGTGTTATTTTGGCAGGTTATTCTTGTTCAAGTTAATCCAGGTGAGACTTTCACAATAAGAGCAGAAGATGGGACACTTCAGTGCATTCAAGGTAAGGAAGTTTTTTGTAAACCTTCTAATCAAAGAAGTTTCCCTTTATTTCTTAGTTTAAGGAAATGAAGTTTTTCTGTGTTTGCATATGATTTTCTAGAAGTAAAATGTCTCTTTCCTTCTCTGTCAAATAGGGGCTCCTTAATGCTCATATAGCCCTGTGATATATTACTCAAAGGGACAGATGCCTTTTGTATTCTATTGACTTTTAATAGAATTGAATACAGTATTAATAGAATTTGATATAATTCTATAGAATACATCTAACATTGTATTGACTTTTACATGAATTAATTTAATTTGGAAAAGTACAAAGAGGGGAGGGGATTACACAAGGTCATGAATACCAGGAGGCAAGGATTATTTGGGGCCATTTTATGAGAAAGCTGCTTAGCAAGTCTACTCTCTGGTTCCCCATTGATTCATGCCCTTCCCACATGCAAAACACCACATCCCAAGTTCTCCATAAATCTTCATCCTATTACAGTATCAGCTCGAAGTCTAGACTTTTATCATCCAAAGAGTTTCCAGGTATTGGTGAGGCTTTTTATTATATTTAATTATAGCTTAGACATAGGACTTTCAACTAATTTTCTAGTTTGTGTAATACCTATGTCTCTTCTCCATAGCTCAGTTTGGAAAGAAATCACTTAAGCACTCTTATCCATTTGGAACTCTGTACTGGAATATCAATCCAATTTTGTAGGTGGTTTGTAAACACTGCTGCGTTGGAAGTTACTGTTCCGGACTGCTCTTTCTGGCAGTGATTGAGATTATGGGGCAAATAGTAAATTGACATGAAAAACAAGATTGATACTGGACTATTGATTAGACTGAAATTTGACAAGAGGCCTTATTTTTAACATCTTAACTTGCTCACCAGTACATAGGATAAATACCCTTCAGTTTCCTATAGTGAGCTATGTAGAAACAATTGCTTTTTCTGTTGTCTTGCAGAACAGCAGAGTCTACTGTTTTAGAGTTTCACTCCTTTTTTTCCCCTTGTAAATATAAGAACAAAAATTTAAGAAAAAAATTGAGAAATGAGTGTGTTTTCAGAGATTCAAGCTTAGTCAGTTATTAATTGCAGTTAATCTTAAATGAATTAATCATTTTTACTGATTGCGTTTCGATAACCATTTATCATGTCTTTGCAATTGACCTTTGTTCTGAATTATTTAAAAAATAAAACTTCATCTTTGATTAAAAAAAAAAATAAAAAGAAACTTTAGGTCAGGGAAGAGAGGAAATAAATATGCTCCCAAATAGTATGGGATGTAGAATCTTCTATTTACTTGCAATACTATATATAAAAAACGGATAGTAGCAACAAATAGAACCTCAGAATCTAATCTTTATCTAACTGAAAAACCACACATAGCAAAAGAAGATGAAAAGTTGCTTTATCTATGTAGAATGAAGCTGAGCTTTTCTGTTAAATAAGAAAGCAGTTGAGCTTGGTAATAAGATTGGAGCCCCAGGAATTGACTGATAGACTGTCCCTCTCCCATGGAATATGTGCAATAGAATCCATAAAAGCATCAATGACTAGATCAGCATATGTAAAATGTACCCCTCATTTTACTTTTTGGTGTTTGTTTTTTCCTTGGCTGTTGAAGTAAATACCATGCAGTGAGTTGGCTTAAACCATGGGGATTTATAAAAAGTACAGATCAATGCATTATCAAAGTGATTTCTCCCTGATGACTAGTGTTCTGGGGCTGGCATCCTGTGATCCTTGGTCCTGGGCTCCTCTGTGACATGGCAATGAACATGGTGGCCTCTCTTGGCCTTCTCCCTTTACTCTGGATTCCCTTGACCTTCAACTTCTTTTCTTGGCTTTCTCCTATGTCCGTCTGAATTTCTTTCCTTTTATAAAGGACTCCAATAATAGGATTAAGACCCATCTGATTGAGGTGGACCACACCTTAACGGAAGTAACTCATTAAAAGGTCCTGCTTGTAATGTGGTCATGCCCATTGTAAGGGCATGTTTTTCTGGGATGCATATAGCTTCAAACCACATCTGTGTCTAAGGATTTATATATATACTTGTCTAGTTAGCCTCTCCCCCACTTTTTTTTTTTGAGTCCATGTCAGTAACTGGTGCACTGTGCAGGAAATGTTGCAAGTATGTTGCTCTGCTTACAATGGGAGCTTTGTATTTATTCTTGATGATACTTGGAGATAATGACATTAATGCCCCTTCCATTGTTTTAAAAAATGCCTTTGACTAAAGCAGAATTATGGAGCCATTTATCTTTGACACCCTGAGCCTTCCTATTCTTTGTTCTCCTCTACGTTATTTTTGTTGGGGCATGGTTGTACCTGACCCAGGTAATTGAAATGCCACAGGACAGAATGCGAGGGACCAGGGCATGGAAGCATGTGGTTATCTAGGGCTTGGGAAGCACTGGGTCTATAGGATAAGCTGTAGAAAATGGAAGGAAAGTTAGCCTGGCACGCAGAACCAGGAATTTAGACCCAGCATCTACCACTGATATATAACAGGCTGTCATCCAGGCCACTTGTTTTCCATACAGTTTATTAGCAAGTGTTTCATTCCAGGTAGCTAGGGCACAGAAAATTAGAAAGTGGGAATGGGTAATATATTTGTAAATTCCAGTGCACGGTGTTATCATTTTTACCCCCACCATGGTTAATAGCCTTATCATTGCTAACATTTATCCAGCTCATGTTTGGTGCTATGTATTCTCTCATTTAATGTGTATGATAGGTATAAATGAGGAAGCTGAGGCCCTTAGAGGTTAATTAATATGCATAAAGTCATATAGCTGGCTAGTATGCCTGACAGCAGAACCGCAGCTCTGTGGCTTTACATCAGTGAAGTGTGATCTCAAATGGCAGGATTCCATTCTCCTCAGGTATACAGCAAGAGCAAAGTGGCTTCCCATTCCTGGAGGGACAGGATTCTGGGAAGAATACCAGAATGGTACTCAGATGGCGCGAATGAGACGCAGATAGTTCACAAAGCATGAGTGGATGGTACAGACCAAGTCCTGAGAATAAGACCGGCAACTCATTAACAGAACTAAGATGTGTTGGTTTAGTGTTGGACTAGCAGACAGCCTGAGGCAGGAAGTTTTGGTTCCAAACTTAAATTATTTCTGTCCAAAGTCAGGATAAGGCCTAGAGTTGGAGTGGGCCGAGTTTCTAGCAGGGGCTCCCAGCTTGAGGTGCCACCAGTCAGGAAAGGGTCTGAAATTGAGTCATATTGCAATGGAAATTTCTAAAAGAAGCCTTTGCATTTTACCAGGGATTAAAGTTAAGAAAAGGAAACTCTAGCATTAGTCAGCAGGTGGGGGGGTGGGGGGGGCGGTGAGAGGGGAAGCATTTTTAATTTTTTTTTTATTTGAGTGGTTGGGGATTGGTGGTGTTGACCTTCCTGGAAACTTTTTATGCCATGGTTGAAACGGTTAGCCTAATAACTTTGTTATTTCAACACTAGCTGTTAGACTAGGGACTGCTTTTGGGGGATTAAGAGAAAGTTGGTTGCAGGGCTTTCCTGGAAATTTTGAAATTATGCCATCTGAGGTCAACCCCCTTCTTTTATAGTTGAATTTGTTAGCCTAATAATTTTCTCTAGTGAGCATTTATGATATCACTAGAAAGACCCCACAAGCTCATTGTGATGCCATTAAAAGGTAGTTTGGGTATCAAAAGCAAATTAATATAGAAGAATATGGTTATTCTGAGGGAAAAAACCCCAGGAGTTTTGTTTTCGTTGGGGCTGTCCTTGGTGATAATGAAGAAAGAATAACACAGGAAACATACAAATATGCTGTGAAAGCAGATTCATTTCTAATGGAATATTTCTCAATATTTTCCATGAAGCATGAGTCATAGGTCTTGAAGGAGCCACAGAAGGTCATAGTTTATTCTCACTTGGAGGTAGCACAATACCTGTGGCATCCCTGACAAGATTTTTCTTTCCTGGGCCAGGTGAAATTGTATAAAGAGCTAATTGTTTGGAAGAAAAGAATCTTTGCTATCAACATGAATCCTTGCCTTTGCTTAAATTCAGAAGTTGAGAGGGCAGCTGCAGGTCTCTCCCACTAGTTTCAAATCCTTGACTAGGTTGAGTTGCTGGCAATACAGCCTTCCTTCCTGTCCATACATGCCATCTTTTTATCCTGGGCCATTTCTCCACTGCCTGTAAAATCCTCCCAGCTGCTTTTAGCCAAAATAAATACCGTACTTCCTTTAAGGCTCAGGTCTGTCTCCTCCAGGAGCCCTCCCAGGCCACGCCAGACCATTCTGACTTTTTCTGAATTCCTGGAGGGGCAGGTAAAATTAGTACCATGCTAGAGTTAGCACTTTGCAGTCCGGTTATATGTTCAAGCCTTTGCTCGACCCTTGAATTAGAATTCAGTTGTGACACCATACTGGATATTTACCCACCCACCAGCTGTGCAGCTTATAATAATTACTAACTGGAGTCTTGTCTGGCTCTGATATTACATCAGGCATGATGATTTTTCTTTAAAAATTTACTATTCTGGTGGGAGCTTAGATCTCTTTTCTTTAGTGCTTTTACTGGTCTCTGTATCTCTGTAGAACTTTCAAATTTCAATTGCATTGATAATTGAAGCTAATCAATTCCCTTTAGGGAAACAGGTATGAAGTCTAACTTTTCATATTG
Organism: Myrmecophaga tridactyla; assembly: GCA_004026745.1. Lineage (NCBI taxonomy): Eukaryota > Metazoa > Chordata > Mammalia > Pilosa > Myrmecophagidae > Myrmecophaga > Myrmecophaga tridactyla. Next base: position 83,423 of record PVIY010004865.1, on the reverse strand, counting down.
ACCCTGTGTTAATGTTGTAGTTAATTTTTATTTCTAGTTTATGACTGTAATATACAAATGGTGAACCTAAAGAAAATAGGTAATTGTCATAGTGATGGGAGAATAAACAGATTAAAGTAAATTGTTTAGGATGCAGTATTATTTAGTATATTTAGGATGAATCATTTTTTAGTATTAGTATTTAAATACTATTTAAAGATAAGTTAATAATAGTTTTTATAAAAAATAATTTATACATCTTTTATGAAGGCAGTTTACTCAGCTAACTTGGGTTGAGCTGAAATCTTGAAGTGAGGAGGAGGTAAATAAGAGGGCCTTTATTTTTCTGGTACGAGATTAGGTCTTTAGGAGTTTCTTTCTTTACACCAGAAACTGCCTAGAAAATCCATACCTTTTGCATTTGAGGTGTTTGTGAGGAATTGCTAATAAGCTAAAATTTACTGTGTACAGTTATGCTCACTTGAAAATCTCTTACAGTTGTTAATATCAAGTCTTTTTTTACCAGGCTAGCCCTAGTGTTCAGCCCATCTTTCTGATTGATCCAAACTGGTAATTGGTGAGAATTCGCAATCCTCCAGGGAGCCTCTAAATTGAGAGTCTGAGTTTCTAGGAAAATCTGAAATATCCACCAACTTTCTAGCTCATTATATTTCATAAATGTCAGCTTCAGGACAACCTAGGTTTGTAAAAAATATGTATATTGTGTTTGTACACATGCACACAACACATATAGGTTGAAATAGTGGATAAAAATCACTTTTAGCATTTTGGAGTGCACCTGGTCTCTGAAATGTTGGGGCTTTATTTTTCACATGGTTATTTAGCTTTTCTTCCAGATGTGAACCCGTGCACAGCTATGTGTTACAAACAGGCGTTCCAAATGCCAACCTGACAGGCCCCTTTAAAGACCATAGCTTGCTGCTGAGTAAGTGGAAGTTTACCAGCAGAAGTGTTTCTGTAAGGGCTACTAAGTACTGAGGGACCTAGGGCAGAAAGCCCAGTTTATGGAAGCAGTGAGAGCAAAGCCTGTGATCTTCTGTAGAACTGTCATCACACCGGGGTTAGGTAACGTCCTGAGGCTGGGACACAGCAGTGCCTAACCATGTTGCTTCCCTAGGAGATGTCTAAAATATATATATGTGTGTATATATATGTATATATATTTTTTTACATTGGCATGCACTGGGGAATGAACCTGGTGTCCGGCATGGCAAGCAAGAACTCTGCCACTGAACCACCATTGCCCGCCCTATAAAATATTTTTATTGACACATCTTCACACACATAAACTCCATACATGGTGTACAATCAGTGGCTCACAATATCATCACGTGGTTGTGTATTCATCACCATGATCAGTTTTTAGAACATTTGCATCATTCCAGGAAAAAAAAAAGAAAAAAGAAAAAAAACTCATACATTCTATACCCCTTACCTTTCCCTCTCATTGACCACTAATATTTCCATCTACCTAATTTATTTTACTCCTTGTCCCCCTCCTATTATTTATTTATTTTCTTATCCATGTTTTTTTCACTCAGCTGTCCATACCCTGTGTAAAAGGGGCATCAGATACAAGGTTTTCACAATCATACAGTCACATTGTAAAAGTTATGTCTATATACAATCATCTTCAAGAATCAAGCCTGTTGGAACACAGCCCAATAGTTTAGGTACTTCCCTCTAGCCACTCCAGTACACCATAAACTAAAAAGGGATGTCTCTATAATGCATAAGCATGACCTCCAGGATAACCTCTCGACTCTGTTTGAAATCTCTCAGCCACTGAAACTTTACCTTGTCTCTTTTCTCTCTTCCTCTTCTTGGTCACAAAAACTTTCTCAATCCCTTGATGCCGGGTCCTGGCTCATCCCGGGAGTTCTGTCCCACGTTGCCAGGGAGATTTATAGTCCTGGGAATCATGTCCCATCAGGAGGTATCTTGCTCTTCCTGCCCTTCGCAATTATTCTTGTTGTTTATTCTTTCATATGATATTAGCATTTTAAGCCATAGAGAAAAACAGTGTTACAGTGTCATAGTTTCTGTGGTCTTTTTTCTCCAAGTAAAGTTTCAGTGATTTGATTTGCTTGAAGATGTGACAATTAATTGATATTATGTTTTGAGAGAAAGATTCTGTAGTGTGAATCCCTGGTTCTTTCATCATCATCGTCATCATCACCCAGTGATGTACATGAGTTTGCTGATTACTTAAATGAGATTTCATGACTACATGTGGACCATGACTTGATTTTTCTACTTGTGGAAATCAAAGTTGTGAACTCCATTTCATTGCTTATTTATATAATGGGTTTGCTGATGATGGAAGGAGTTCAGATATTTCAGATGAAGATTAGTGGGAATGTATATCCCTGTTCAGATATAGGATGTTGGTTATAACAATGCGCCCACTATTACATGGATTTAAAGTAAGTTTTGTTGTAAGTTGAAACATTAGTTACAGCTTTTCTCTTTGATAATAAACAATTAATTCTTCTGTCAAGCCTGGACAGCCATATTCAGACAGGCTCTAATCCCGTGTTGAATCCAGTAAAGCAGCTCCTTTGCATATGTCTTACCTTCTTTAGGACTTGCCTTTTAAATTTCAATTAAATTCCATACTTCTTTTAATCTTTATTACATACATTTTGTTCTTAGGCAGCATTGAGGGGCATATAGGTAGGGTTATTATGGGTTTTGGTGTGAAATTGCTTGACTTAGAAATCTCTTGCCGATTAGTTGTGCACCATAAAATTAGTTACTTACCATCTCTAATCCTTGGTTTCCTTAGCTGTAGAATTGGAATCATAATATGTCTTCGAAGGGTGGTTGTGAGGCTTAAATGAAATACATAAAAGTCACCTGGAACAGTTTCTAATTCACAGAAAAGGGCCAATAGATAGGTCTTCATTGTGGCTAGGCAGTGAACCACGCTTTGTTTTTGTTACCTGTCTTTTTAAAGCATATCAGGAAACTTGAGTGAACTTCAGTTATTGATTAGGATTTTTTAGATGCCTTCACATTTTGTTTCTAATGTTTCAAAATAATGTACCTAAAAATTATACAGTAGGGGTTTAGCTTCTGTACCCTTTTTGCCTTTCAGGCTTGTTAAGCTATGTCCTCTGAAGGTATCACTACTTGGTGTTCTTTAAATGTCACAGATTTTTGTTGTCAGATCATTCAGAATATCAGAGGGTGTCACAATTCCCTATTATGTCAATTGTCTGCCATATTTACTTCACAGCTTGTAGTCTTTTAGCTCTTGATTTATTCTTTCTGTAATTTTTGCTCTTGTTCTTACACTTAAAACTTGAAATGGAGAAGTTCATGTTAGAAGTGTCTTTAAAGAAGACTGGATAGAGTTCTTCAAGGGTAGAGATCAAATCTTACTCATTTTTGTATCCCAGTCCTATCTAGCATATACTAGGTAGGTATTCAGAATAAAGAAAAATCTTTCCTAATATATTGCTAAAGGTTTATGTAAAAATAATTGAGAAACTCTCTAGCTAATCCACAGGTTTTTTTTCCCCCCTTTGTTGTGCTTAGGTAGTTAGATTTGGTTATTTTTACTCTAAGTTCTTCAGATCATACTAATGAGTGAAGGGATGACTGTTATATAAAGCAGTAATTCTGAAGAATTAACTAAAGTAAAAGGAAAAGTAAAAAAGTAAAATAAAAGTTAAAGAGGCAAAGTAAAAGGGTCAGCAGCTCCTTTTACCGATTTAAAAAAAAACATGAGGAAATGATTATTATATTCATTGTCTTAATAACTTTTTTGCTTTGGGAGGCATAGGCTGGGAAACACCTTGGATGATGTACTTGGAAGGCACATCATCTTTTTACCAGACGTTATATTTCATTATGTTATTAGCAAATATTTTAATTTGGATTACAAATTAATATTTTTATTAGTGTTTTCTTGCAGTTAAGAATTATGGCATTTATCTATAATGATAAACTCTATATAAGACCCAGGAATAGAGTACATTTTACATTGTAAGTGAGCCTGATTTTACTTAGTTAAATGAGGTAGGTCTTGTCCATTTTTCTCTTTCTTCCTCAACATGGTGAAGTGGAGAGGATAGGATGGTGGAGAGGTGGTGTCAGGGAGGGAAAGTGGATGGTGGTAAGAGCCTGGATGAGGGCAGTGGTGGTAGGCATGTGGAAGCAGGAGTGGATATTAGAGATATTTAACAGAGAGTCATGATCATTACCCCATTATTCAATAAATAGGGGCATTTATTGAAGAAAGAGTTTGAGATGGTTCCTGAGTTCATTTGCTGGGCACTTCATGAATTGGAATGTTTTCCTCTAAGATAGGTGGAAAATGATCCTTTAGAAAAATTTTCATCCTTCAGTGTAAACAATAGTTCGTAAAAATATTGTACTTACTCTATCCTAACTGGACAAATACTAGGATTAACTAAAAAGGATCAAAACAAAACAAGTCTTTGTCATTATTTTTTAACTTTTTTCATTTATTTTTTTGCATGGGCAGGCACGGGAATCGAACCTGGGTCTCAGACATGGTAGGTGAGAATTCTGCCACTGAGCCACCGTTGCACCTACTGTCATTATGTTTTAAGTAGATTTTTATTCTTTTCCTTAAGTTGGGTATCCTTCTGAGGACAGCTTTCACTGACTTGACAGGTATTTTGTACCCTATTTGTGAGGATGTGAAGACAGTTGGGCTATTGAGGACTGGGTTTTAATACTACTACTTTCTCGACCCATCCCAAAGTGGAGAAAACTGTCCTCAGCAGGATAACCCACATATTAGTGGGGTCCTCTGGACTCCTGGTTTTGAGCTCTTCCAGTATATGCCACAGTTATCGTGTGGTTGGATGCAACTTCCCCTGCATCCCTTTGGCAGTTTGGAGAGTCAAGTTTTTTCAAGTATTCACGTTGTCTTCTGTCTAAAGTGGAAACATTCCATAATTTAAGTATACCACTTTTATGGACCCTTTATATATTACATATAGAGTCAAAGTTAATACCATTTTTGTGGAAATTTTCAGGATATAGGCCTTTCCACATATTCACTTGATTAAAATCAATTATTAGTAAATTATTACAATTATTAATGTTATAATTTCTCTTCCAAACTCACAAGAAAATGAGGGCCTAGCATCAAGGGAGTAAGTCTTTATGGATAGTACTGAACACTTAAAAATGATCAAACTGTCAGCATTTTTTTTTAACTTTTTTTTTATGTGAAATATAACACATATACAACAAACCAATACATTTCCAGGTACATTTTAACAAGTGGTTATAGAACAGATTTTAAAGATTGGTGTGGGTTACAGTTCCGCGATTTTTTATTTTTTCTTTTAGCTGCTCCAGGACACTGGAGACCAAAAGAAATAGCAATATAATGATTCACTGGCCATATTCATTTGTTTAATCCTATCTTCTCTGCTGTACTCCTCCTTCTCTTTTCTTTTTCTGTAAAAAGCAATTAATTTCAAAGCACATTGCAACAATTAGTTGTAGAAACAGATTTCAGAGTTTGGTATGGGTTACAGTTCCACCATTTTAGCTTTTTATTTCTAGCTGCTCTAAGGTACCGGAGTCTAAAAGAATTATCAATATAATGATTCAGCACTCATACTTATTTGTGAAACCCTACCTTCTCTGTATAACTCCACCATCACCTTTGATCTTTCTAACCCTCTCTTTAGAGTATTTGGTCCATGCCCATTCAAACTTTTTCATATTGGAAGGGGCTGTCAATAATATGGATGTGGGGGATAGAGCTAGTTGATGTTCTGGAAAGGCCAGCTCCTCTGCATTTCAGGATTTACTTGGTCCAGGGGAGGTTTTGGGTTTCTGGAAAGTTACCCTAGTGCATGAAACCTTTGTAGAATTTTATATAATGCCCTAGTTATTCTTTAGGATTGTCAGGAATGGTTTTGGTTGGGGTTTGACAAGTTATGATAGACAGCAATGTCTAATGAAGCTTGCCTAAGAGTGACCTCCAGAGTAGCCTCTCAACTCTATTTGAGCTCTCTCAGCCCCTGATATCTTATTTGTTCCATTTGTTTTCTCCCTTTTGGTCAGGATGGCATTGTAGATCCCATGGTGCCGGGGGAGTCATCTCCCACATCTCCAGGGAGACTTTCACCCCTGTATGTCATGTCCCACTTAGGGGGAAGGACAGTTGTTTTACATGCAGAGTTGGGCTTAGAGAGGCCACATCTGAGCAACAAAAGAGGTCCTCTTGAGGTGACTCTTAGGGCATACCTATAGGTAGGCTAAGCTTCTCCACTACATATGTAAGCTTCACAAGAGCAAACCTCAAGATTAAGAGTTTACCCTATTGACTTGGGTGTCCCTAATATTTGATATAGTATCTGGGGTTTCCCTGGTGGTGAAGTTTAATAGTTTCATATTTTTTCTCCCATCTCTCAAGGGACTTTGCCAGTATTTTTTAAGAAATATTTTTGATAAATCTTCACATAACATATGTTCCATACATGATGTACAATCAGTGGTTCACAGTATCATCACATAGTTGAGTATTCATCACTGTGATTGTTTTTTAGAACATTTTGGAAGCATTATTTTTAAATTAGAGTAGTAATGTTATTCTTTGTTAGAGGACTGACTAGATGAATTTTGATTTCTCTGTTTTGTTTTGAACTTCTCATTAAAGTGGATACACACAAACACACACATTGTGTAAATGTCAAATTAAGCTTTGTTTGCATTTTCTTTTCTTGAAGTGCCAAGTCTTTAGCAGTTGTCCAGAGTTGGATTATTTTGGTGTCTTTGAACTTCGGTTTAGTGTGTCTTATGCTAGATCCAACAGTGTCAATTATCTGTGCCTGCGGCACTATTGTATAAACAGTCTGGACAAAAATAAATACTTTGGCACTGCTAGAACCTAACTTGTCTCTTCCTGTTGAGAGGGAGAAATCTTTGCAGGTATGTAATTCAGAGGTTTATACTTAAATTGTCTTTGAAGGATAAACATGAAATAGTAAAAAAAAAAAAAAGAAAAAATACATTAACGAAATATGGCAAAAGCATGACAGTGTTATCCCAGGAGTTAGAAATCAGGATCTGAGGTTAGTTTGGTTAATTTATTTTTAATACGGGCCAAGGACTCATATTTTGAATCATGTATTTCTTGTATGCCCCAGGAAAATAACATCCTTAATATCTGAAGGATTTTAAGGCTGTCTGTATTAATTTCATGTTTTGCAACTTTTGCACACCAGAATTACATGGGAGTAACTTTAAAAATGCACATGTCCATCACCAGAGTAATTTCAGGGGATGATCAGATTGTCTAGACCCAGGAAAACTGTCAGATTCTACTGAGCAGGGCCTGGTCGTTAGTAGTTTTAAAAGTGTTCTAGGTAATTCTGACATGCAGAGGAGATAGCATACCTCTGGCTAACCTAACCCTCAGGAGCTTAAGAAATCCTCTTGCTGACATCACACTGCCCAGGCTGCATACTAGTGCCTATTTTGTAAAGTGCCGAAACATCTTTTATCATATATACTCATTAAGTAAAATCTATGTAGTATTGTCTTTGTTCAACCTATTAGATACAATTGCTCTTTAGCTTATAAACTTTCAGAAGCAGGGGTCATCAAAACAGAAATTTGAACTTACTCCTCTCAGCAGAGTACAGATTTCTTTTACCTTTGGATATAAACATAATAGCTCGCTTAATTTAAACTAATAAAATTTGAAAGTTAATTAGAACAGATAAGATAGATTGTACTAGGTAGATATGGTTGAAAAAATGGATAAGACCATAGCCATCTTATAACTTGCTTTTTTCAAAAGCTGCTAAACTGCTCTTACTTAGCCTTTGTTCCATTTGTCTTTATGAAAGGATTGGATCCTGAATGTTGCTTCCCTTTTTGTTCCCGTCATAAATCTAGTACCTTGAATAGATTAGGTGTCCAGGAAAGAGTTTGGTGATTGACTTAGGTGGTTCTCATCAGTGTATCTAAATGAAGGGTATGACATCTGGGATCAGGCAGGCTCTGACAGTAACCAATAGGTAGACACTTGCTGATTCTCAAACTTTAGCACAGACCAGAATCACCTGGAGATCTTGCTAAGCTACACATTGTTGGTTCCATCTGCAGAATTTCTTACTCAGGTCTGGAATGTGGCCTGACAATTTGGACTTCTAAGAAGTTCAAAAGTAATGCTGATATTCTTGGTTCTGGGACAACATTTTGAGAACAACTGAGGTAGAAGAATGCTGGTGGGTGGCTGGAGGTGGGGTGGGATACTTGTAATAAAAGGGAATTATAAAAGTCTTGCTCTTAAGTGAAAGACAAATTTTAGGATTACATCTGGCTATAAAATGGACAAAAGCTGAAAATTTTCATGTAAAAGCACAAAGAAAGAAAGGACAGTTGGCTCTAAAACTGTCTTCTTCAGTTCCAACCTCAAAGAAAATTTTTTTCATCTGAAATTATTTTTTTCCCTTCCTCTGCTGTAGTTTTTTTATGAACTGAGATTTGAACCAGGAGTGCTGATTTCAAAGTCTTTTGGTTTTTTTACATCTAATTCAGTTGCCATTTTATCAGAAATTCATTTTCTTCTTTGTGCTTCAGTTCCCACATAATGAGATTAAATATGATTGTCAAGGATATCCAAGAGATGCTTTAAGATTTAATGAATAGTATTATGTAGTATTTGGGGATCACAGAGTTAGCATTATATCTGAAGAACAATACAGATACCTTAATGTAAAATTTCTAACCATCATTTGAGCCTTCCGTGAGTCATAATCTTTTTGCTGGTGGAGGTGAAAGTTGGGGTAGCTGTGGCAGTTTCATCACCTAAGACAACAATGACATTGGCCACGTTGATCGACTCTTCCTTTTAGGAAAGAGTTCCCTGTAGCATGCAATACTGTTTGGTAGCATCTTGCCCATAGTGGAACTTCATTCAAAGAGTCACTCCTCTCAATCTCTGAAGCTATGTTATCAACTAAGTATATGTAATATTCTAAATCCTTTATTGTCATTTCAACAATGTTCATGGCATCTTCACCAGAGAAGATTCCATTTTAAGAAACCACTCTCTTTGCACATCCATAAGTAGTAATTCCTCATCTGTTTCAACTTTTATCATGAGATTACAGCAATTCAGGCATATCTTTAGGCTTCTCTTCTATTTCATGCTGTTTCCATCACTTCTGCAGTTACTTCCTCCACTGAAGTCTCGGACTCCTCAAAGTCATCTATGAGGGTTGGAATCAACTTCTTCCAAACTCCTGTTAATGTTAACATTTTAACCACCTCCTATGAATCCCAAATGTTCTGAATGGCATCTAGAATGGTGAATCCTTTCCAGAAGGTTTTCATATTATTTTGCCCATATCCATCAGAGGAATTACTGTCTATTGCGGCTGTAGCCTTATGAAATGTATTTAATAAATGTATTAAATAAGATGACTTAAGTCAAAATGACTCCTTGCAGAATGGATGTTGTGTTAGTAGGCATGAAAACCTTTATCTCACTGTATATCTCCATCAGAGCTCTTGAGTGGCCAGATACATTGTCAGTAGCAGTAATATTTTGGTAGTAATCTTTCTTCCTGAGCAGTAAGTCTCGACAGTGGGCTTAAAATATTCAGTAAGCCATGTTGTCAGCAAATGTGTCATCATCCAGGCTTTGAGTCATTTCTGGAGCACAGGTGGGTTTGATTTACCATAATTCCTAAGGACCTAGGATTTTCACAAGGGTAAATGAGCATTGGCTTCAACTTTAAGTCACCACCTGCATTAACCTTTAACAGAGTCAGCCTGCCCTTTGAAGCTTTGAAGCCAGGCATTGACTTATCCTCTAGCTATGAAAGTCTTAGAGGGCATGTTCTTCTAAGATAAGGCTATTTCTTCTACATTGAAATTCTGTTGTTTAATGTAGCCACATTCATCAATGATCTTAATGAGATCTTCTCGATGACTTGCTGTTGCTTTTACATCAGCATTTGCTACTTCAGCGTGCACTTTTATGTTTTTGGGGATGGCTTCTTTCCTTAAGCCACATGAATCCATCTCTGCTAGCTTCACACTTTTCTTCTGCAGCTTTTCCTCATCTCTCTCAACCCTCATCAAAATTCAAGAGAGTTAGGGCTTTACTCTGGATCATGCTTTGGCTTTGTTGGGAATGTTGTAGCTGATTTGATCTTCTATCCAGACCACTAAACTTCGTCCGTACCAGCAATAAGGCAATAGGGTTATTAATTGTCGTAATTTCATTACTCTTGTGTTTCAGGGAACAGGGAGGAAAGGGAGAGAGATAGGAGAATGGCTGGTCGGTGGAACAACCAGAGCACACACAACATTTATTAAATTCACTGTCTTACATGGTGTGGTTCATGGTGCCCCTAAAGAGTTACAATAGTAAAATCTAAGATCACTGATCACAGATCACTGTAACAGATATAATAATAATAAAAAAGTTTGTAATGCTGCAAGAATTAGGAAAATGTGACACAGAGACACGAAATGAGCACGTACTGTTGGAAAAATGGTGCCAAGACTTGCTCAATCCAGGGTTGCCACAAATCTTCAATTTGTAAAATATTTCAACTTTTTTACAGTAAAACAGTGTATCAGTGAAGCACAGTGCAATAAAGTGAGGTAAGCCTGTAATGAAAATATTTAAAGAGTTAAACTATATTACATTGTACTTAGGCAATAAGCAAGTAGAATGCCTCCCCTTACCCTTCCAGTCATCTGGGTTGGGAATAAAAGAAAAAAGGCAAAGGGGGAGGGTAAAAAGTAGGTGAACCAATAGGGAAAGTAGGCTTCACTGTGTAAAGTATTCTAAAGAAGGAGGATTCTTTAGAAGAATAAAACCGGGGGAAAAGGAAGTGACTCAGAATTCAAAATAAGTAGGACTATACCAGGAATGACCTGGAACAGAGAAATGTGGCCTACAGAGAGGAGGAGCAAGCTGTGAGAGGCAGTTGACTTTGTCAGTGACTTCATGATAATGTGTACAACAGGATTATATTTCTTTTTTTTTTTTGCTTTGTGGACTGGGGACCATTGTTGAGGTTCAGAAGTTTGGGTCCTGTTTTAAAAATCTCTTTCAGGGATCAAATTATTGGATCCAAAACTGATGGTAAAGTTACAGCTATTGAGCTGTTTTTTCATAGTCTCTAGATAAGTTTTGCTGTTCTGTGAGCTAAGTTCATTGATCATTTTCTGTTCCTCATTGCACCTGTAATGCTGGTATCAGCAATCAACATTCCTAAAAGGTGAACAGAATGCCAGCCTCCATCTCAGATGGAACTCAAGAACAACAAGTTCATTCTCTTTGTTTCTTGATATACTCAGAGTAGTCAGAAGGCAAGTAATTAACATAAAAACTTTGAAGAAAATTAGATTTTTTTCAAAGAATTTGAGCCAGAATGCTGAAAAGTTGCTCTGTATAATAAATTTAAGAGACATAGGAAATGGCTCAACAGGAAGGGTAAAATAGCTTTACAATCTGGCTTCTTATAATCCTCTTTCCTTTGTTGTTATAAATCCTTTACCTGTGCACCCTTCAAACACCCTCTGTGTATAGCTTTTTAAAATCAACTTAGGTTCACATCAAAGGTCATTCGTTTTGAACTCATACAGTAAAAATCATTTGAACTTACTCCTAATTTTATTCTTTCCTTTGAAATGAAGAAACATGGCAAAACCTTCCAGTTCTGGCAAGAGGAAGAGAGTTCCCTAGTACAGGTTTAACTTCCTCTCTACCCTTTCTTGGTTTTCACTCTTTTCTTCTAGATTTGTCTACCATTTTTATGCCCTTTATTTTCGGAAGAAGGCTAAAGCTTTACTTAAGTTTGAGTGTGGGCGTATTTCAAATGCTTAATTATTCAGGATTTTCTGTTTGAAATTGACAATTTTTCAAAGTAAGGATGTTAAATGACTACTCAGGACTCCTAATTTAGGAACTGCATGTATTTCTCTAAAATTTTATTAGCATAAATTAATCCTGACTACTCATGAAAAAAGGAAAGCAGATTACCTAGTATATTTTTAAAGATAATATTGTGATAAGCATTTAGTTTTCATAAAATATTTGGTGAATTTTATTTTTATGTCATCTAAAATTTAGGGTATAGAATTCTTTGTGATAGAAAAAATCTTAGAGAGATGAAACACGTCTTACCTTTCTTATCCTAGGTGTACTGCCTCAGCTGAAGGATTTCTGTCTTGGCCTACCCCCCATGTGTCTCCCTAAGACTGGATGAGATTTTCTTGGTTTTGTTTTTTCTTAGGAAACATGGTGGTTGTTTTTGTTTTGGTTTCTTAGGATAATTTGCTATAATTGTATCAAATCTGATATGCCATTGATTTTTTTTAAGCTTTTAAAATTATATATACAAAGCAAAGAAAGGAGAAAGCAATGGTTTTCAAAGCACTCCTCAACAAGTAGTTACTGGACAGAGATCCCAGAGTTTGTCACAGGCTACCTACCATACCATCCTCTCAGATTTTTCTTTCTACCTGCTTCAGGATGTTGGAGGCTAGAAGGAATACATGTGTATTTTCTTTTTTTGTGAAAAATAACATATATACAACTGAATAAATTTCAAAGCACAGTACAACAATAGGTTGTAGAATAGATTTCAGAGTTTGGTATGGGTTACAGTTCCACAATTTTAGATTTTTACTCCTAGCTGCTCTAAAATACTGGAGACGAAAAGAAATCCTGATATAATGTTTCAGTAATCATACTTGTTTGTTAAGCCCTACCTTCCCTGTATAAGTCCACTGTCACCTTTGATCTTTCTCCCACTCTTTAGTGGTATTTGGACTATGCCCATTCTACCTTTGTTCATGTTGGAAGGACTGTCAGTAATATGGGGTAGGGGGATAGAACTAGGGGGAAAGGCTGACCTCTCTAGGTTTCAGGACTTAATCTGGTTCAGAGACCCATCTGGAGGGTGTAGATTTCTGGAAAGTTACCTTAATGCATGGAACCTTTGTAGAATCTTATATATTGCTCTAGGTGTTCTTTAGGATGGGCTGGAATGGTTTTGGTTGGGGTTTGGCAAGTTATGATAGGTAGCAATGTCTAACTGAAGTTTGCGTTAAAGCAACCTCCAGAGTAGCTTCTTGACTCTATTTGAACTCTTTCAGCCACTGATACCTTATTTGTTAGACTTCTTTTACTCTTTTTGGTCAGAATGGCATTGTTGACCCCATGGTGCCAGAGCCAGACTCATCCCTGGGAGTCATCTCCCTTGCCACCCAAGGGAGACTTTCACCCCTGAATATCATGTTCCATGTAGGGGGAAGGGCAATTATTTCACTTGCAAATTGGGCTTAGAGAGAGTAAGGGCCATAGAGTTTTAAGACGCACCATTATTTTACATATCTCTGCAAAAGAGCAAACACTGTCAATTCAACTGGCATGCCATTTAAGATTTCCTGTTCCAGGAGATGTTAAAATGTAAAAAACAGGTAACTTGAATCAATGTAACATGCAGTTTAGTTTACAATTACTCAGGGCTCTTTCATTGGTCATCTGTGTATTTGTTTGTTGCAGCATTATCCTGTTAAGAACAATATAACATATAACCCAGTTCAGCTATCTTAAGTGCTTCTAACACTTAAGATTTATGGGGAAATATTTAGTTTTCTTTATCTATCCCCCATCTCCCCACACCCCCCCCCCCTTTTTTTTGCCTTAAATAATACTTCTTTTGCATAACAACAAATTTAAATGTATTACAGATGTACCAGAAGTGTATGAAATTTGGTGTTTTTAAAGTTGTATTCTAGTTTCATGGGGTCCAGGGAGTTTTTCTTCCATGAAATGCTATGGATTTATGTAAAGTGTATAGTAGCTAATTAACTTGAAACAGCTGCTTGATTTAGAGTAAGTTAACAGGTAGCAGAATCTACTACTGATTTCTTTTCTCCCTCACAAAAAGCGGTGCTACTGAGATTAGCTTAAGGATACCCATTCCTTGTCTGAAGACCAGCTTGATGAAGTGGCAGTTCAGTTTTGGTGTTCTGTGGGCTTCGTCAGTTTTGCAAGGGTTCAAAGTAAAAATGAGAGCTTTTTACATCATTATTTCTCTAGATGGCCTACCTATAACATTTTGGTTTTGTTTTGGCCACTAGATCCTTCTCACAAAGAAGTTCGTTCGGCAGCTATGTGGGATCTCCTATTTTATGCAGGTTTTCTTTCTATTCTGATTTGCTCCCAGGCCTCTGTCAGTATGGGCTCATTTTGGTTTGGGTGTATGTGAATATCCATGGTGTGTATGTGGGGTGTGTATTGCTCCTTCTTAGGAATAGCCCGCTGCCTACCGCACTCCTAGGATAGGCCTCTTTTGCTGTTTCTCCACAATTTTTATTTTCCATTGCTTTCTGTCTCTCCATTCTGTGTTTCTCTCTCATTCATGCACTATTCTCCATGTCCTGAACTACTCTATTTGTCATCTTCTTTCCTGTTTTTCTTCCATTAATATTCTCCATGGGTGGAGCTATTTTCTTTAGCAACCTGGTATTTTTGGAGAGAATGTTTTGGCTTTTGAGCTGTCCCCTTAAGATCTTCCCCCAGAGGGGAGGGAAAAGCTCTCATTTTTAAAAGTTTCTGAGCAAAATCACATTTCTTTTCACAAGAATCCCTGGTCTAAATATGCAACAAATTAAGAGACTCTTAGGTTATCCCAGGTGCATAAAAACCCTGCTCTTTTAGATGTTAAACTTAAATGATGTTGATTTACATGAGCAGGGTTGATTTGGGAACTTACCAAGCCAGCAAGGTAAAATACGGTATTGTCATTTATTCAGTTTATCTCTTCATACAGAACAATTCATTTGCTGCTTTCAAGAATTCATCCTGTAAGGTATCATGGTAACATCCTGGCCTGCCTTATTTGTTTACTCTATTTCCTATGTGTGTTTAGAAGAAAAAAGATCCATAGTGATTGCTTTACTGTGCCAGCCTCTTAGATCAGGTTTTCCATCCTGACTCGCGTGTTGGGGCTGCCTAGATTGATTGGTTGGGTGTGCAGAATTTCTTCTGTCGGACCCAGGAGACAGAAAGCCACGATGAAGTTTGATTTGGCTTGTAGCAGCCTTTTCCAAATATGAACTTGGATGCAGTACAGTAAGTCCTCTAAGAAAAGACGGGAAAGAAGAGAAACTAATAACTCAGTAACTGGAGATATTTGGGGGAATGTTTAGAAATGGGAAACTCTAAACCATAGTGTTTTGTAGACTCCAACTCGCATGTTGCTGTGGGTGCTCAGAGTTAGACCTTTTCTTCCCATGCAGCGCTCCCTTCCCTCAGCAGAAACCATAGAAGCAGCCTCTGTCTTGCATGTGCTGTATGCTGACTTGTTCCAGACAGTCTTGAATGTGACTTGGCAGCCAGTGCCGTTTCCTGCTGACGTGGCCTCCCACAGCTGAGCAGAATAGAGCTGCCTCAGTGTGCTGAGGAAGGAGAAGGGCCAAGGGGATGAATCACCGCGGGATAAGGAACACATTAAGAGGGGAAAGCACCCAAGTGGTCAGACTTCCTTATAGATATACGTAAAAGATACTTTTCTTATAAGGTGGGAGGAGGAGGAAGAAAAACAGGAGTGAAGAATGCTACAAGAATCAAACTGATTTGTTTGGCCAAAGGAAGGATTTCTTATCAGTAGGAGTTAACTTCTGGGGTGAGACGTCTGCCTCAGATGTCTGGGAGGCAGATTTCAAAGGCCAGACTGGGCTGTGTCCTGAAGCCAGCTTGGGCCACCCTCTTGGAGAGGTTGGTGGGAGTGTGTGCTCTCAGGTCATATCCTGCAGACAAAATGCAGACAGACGTCTCAAAAAAAAAAAAAAATCCGTAGTTTGTGTCTCGGTGTAAAAACTCCCTCAGCTTGGTAGAAAGAGAAGAAAATACCTCTTTGAGAAACTGTTCTGGAATGAACCCTGTCTGTTGGGTGATTCTCCCACGAGTGGGTCATCATCACATTCGTTGCTCAGTATTTGCATATGCTTCAGCCATTGCATAGTACTTTGGACTTGCTTGTTTGACGAGGTCCAGATAGAGCTCCTTCTTACCTTGCTTGAATAGCACCCCACCCCCCATAAAGGTCAAAAGTATCATGGAATTTTTGAGTGAGCTGGGACTTTAATTCTGATCTAGACTAATGGCTTCCATCCATTTTTCAAAAGTTATCATAGAACCTTTCCAGTTAGGGGTCTATAAAACAGACCCAAAGTGGTACTGACTGAAGGGAGACAAGACTTTTCTTTTTTGGGGGGGGGGGGAGGGTGCATGATCCAGAAATTGAACCTGGGTCTCCGCATGGAAGACCAGCATTCTACCACCGAACCATTTGTGTACCCAGAAGGCAGACTTTTGAGGCACACCTCCTGTTTTTCTTTTGGCGGTGACACCTAGCATTCCTGTTATACTTATGTTGGGAAATAATTGGTCTATTCCAACTTTCTCATTTTATAATTCAGGAAATTCTGCCTCAGACAGTCAAGTTGTTAGATAATGTTATTGGTAGAGTTTCTGCTGTACCTTAGAATAAAAGTTGTTTTGTGTCTCTTATATGTCTCTTCCTTTCCATCCTTCATAATCTCTCCTTGGCTGTTGTATTAGCCTCCTCCTGGTCTCCTTGCCTCCAGCTGAGCTTTGTGGACAGGTGTGTGGTTATAGTGCACTATTTGTGTTTAAAGTCTAGAGAACTAGAAATCATATAGAACAACCCAGATAGTTTCACTACTCTGGGTGAGGAGACTGGAGGGTAGCAGTGAAATTGGAAATAAAGGGAAACATTTGAAAGGAGGAGCTGCCAGCAACTTTTAAATATAGTATCATTGGATATGGAAGATTACACAAAGAATTTAGTCAAAGATAATCCTCAAGTACCTAACCAAGGCGATAGGGAGAATATGGAGCCTGTTTGACATGGGTATTAGGGAAACAATCTCATTTTTAAGTTCTCTTCGTCCTTAGGCTGCTCCTATATGCTGCAATATGCCCCTCTCCATGAGGGCTCTTCCTAGGAGATGTCAAAGCAATTCGGTTCCTTCATTTTTTACTATTATAGCGTCACTATGTGATTGCTTGGTGGATTTTGGGCATATGGTATAATCTGTAGTTCCTGGAGTGTCATTTATTTATATAATCCATTTGAAATTTTTTTGATGGGTTGTTTGCTTGAGATCATGGAACAAAACTGGGACTGATTCAGGTCTAGCATATAGAACTTATTTCTGGTTCAGCACTCACCTCCCTGAAGTAGCCTCAAGTCCAGTAGACAGATGGAATGGGGCTTACAGATTTTGGGATTCATGTACATTGGCCGTATTTTCTAGTATTTCCCTTTTCTATAGGCAGCTTCTTCTGTTGCTCCCCAAATTGTCATCTTTAGCTCAGTAAACAGAAACATGGCCATAGCAAACAAAATCTCAGGAAAAGCAAGTGAAATAGGGTTGGAGAAAATGGGATATTAAATGTATAAAAGGCTTTTAAAAATTTCGGTAACGTCATCTGATTTCCTTTGAAGAGGCATTGTTTTCATGGACTGCACAGGTGGAATGAGAAAGTTATCTTTATCTTTTATGGTGTTTTTTTGCTGGTGTTAGAAACTAACCTTACACTCTGTGAGAACCAGAAGGGAAAGAAACAGCTTTGTCAGTTAATCTTGTTATCAGTGGGGAAAGTGTTATATATGTAATTATAAGCTTTTTCCCAGTTAATACTGGAGAAAAGCATTGCCTAGAGACTCTTTTTCCCTACTATTCCTGGTAAATCTGTTCTTCAAACACAAATTTGAGTAGGAAGCCCTGGCAATGGAAGTGATCATTCTTTTGTGTGATGGTAATGAGATAATTTCTGCATTACAAATTTTCAGGATGCTCCTTGTTTAAAACTTCAGAGGCCTTGCAAAGCCACATTGCCAAGTCTCTTTGCTTCATTTTGTAGAAAAAACTTTTATTAATTCCATGTTTTGTGTCATAAATTGTATAAAATAATACAAATGCTTTGAATGAAAGAATTTAGGCAGTTATTTGGTTCTTGTCTTCTTTTCCCTTTCTCTTCCTCAAATAAGATTTGACAGTAGCCTAAATATAAGATGCTATTGTTCCCACTTTTGAGTCACCCACTCCCAGTGGCTTCCCCCCAACTGCCAAGGGGCAGATAATGTTGGTGTTCCATGAGAGTCAGAGGAAGTGCTTAGGGTTGAGTGCAGAATGTGGCAAGCTAAATTGTTGCCCCAAAGACTTAAAGCCGCAGAACTTCAGATGGGCTGGCAGGGGGATCAGTTGTCACCAAGGGACAGGTACAGGAATTTCTGCTACACTTTGAGAAGAGAACAGGTAGGCCTGAGGGTGTCCATTTCCACCAATGTTGTGACCATTTCTTTGTATTATTTGCTAAACTGAACCTGGAAATTCCAGATTAAGTATAGCAGGGCTTAACTGAAAAAAAAATGGCTAGTGCTGGTATTTAAAATTTATTTTTAGTGTTGACTCTTCAAAGCAACCATTATTTGCTAAACTGAACCTGGAAATTCCAGCTTAAGTATAGCAGGGCTTAACTGAAAAAAAAATGGCTAGTGCTGGTTTTTAAAATTTATTTTTAGTGTTGACTCTTCAGAGCAACCAGAATTTATTTGGTTAAAGAGCAGCTAATTAATTTATTTGATCTTGCCCTGGAAAGGAATCCTTTATCAAATTGCAGGTCAAATCATTTTCCCTTGTAGAATGTTTGCTTAGCTTTTGTATTTCCACAGATTCTAGAGTATAGAAATTTGTTTGTCCTCGGTATGCTAAGCTACACTGGTGACATAGCTATTATTGTTCTGGTAATAATGCTTTATAGTGTAAGCCTACTTTAGTCTACAGATAGGAAAAAGTCACATTTTAGATGGATTGTAAGAAATCGTAGGTACATAACTTAAATCACAAAGGCGGTGCAGCATATGGCTTCATTCTTGAAAAATACCTAGCCATCTGGTCTCATTCATCTCAGATGAAATATTTATTACTTAACTTTTGTTTGAGCTGTTATAATAAGGAGAACAGCCCAAATCTGAAGATCAGAGTGTCTCTGCAGGATGGTTTTATTTTGTTGTTTGTTTGTTTGTTTTTTGTTTTATTTAATTAGAGAAGTAGATTTACAGAAAAAAATCATGCATGAAATACAAAATTGTTACAAATCACCCTATTATTAACGCATTGCATCAGTATGGTACATTTGTTATAATTCATAAAATAGCATTTTTATAACTACTGTTAACTATAGTCCATTGTTTACAGTAGAGTTCACTGTGTTGTGCAGTCCCGTGTTTTTGCTTTTGATTTTTATCCTGGTAACATATATACAACTTAAATTGTCCCCTTTTAACCACACTCAAATATATAATTCAGTGGTGTTGATTAAATTCATAATATGCTATCATCACCACCACCCACTACCATAATTTTACAATAAATTCAAATAAAAACATTAAGTCTCCTTACCCTACCTCACTCTGGTCCCTGGTAGCCTCTATTCTAGTTTCTGACTATATGAATTTGTTTATTCTAATAAGTTCATATCAGGGAGATCATGCAATATTTGTCTTCTTGCTTATGGCTTATTTCATTCAACATAATGTCTTCAAGGTTCATGTTTTTGTGTGTATCAGAACTTTTATTTTTTTTATGGCTGAATAATATTCCATTGTGTGTATATACTATATTTTGTTTATCCATTCATTGGTTGATAGACATTTTCATTGTGTCCATCTTTTTGCAGTTGTGAATAGTGCCACTGTGACATTGGTGAGCAAATATCTGTTTTAAGTCCCTCCTTTTAATTCTTTTGAGAATATACCTAGAAGTGGCATTGCTGGATCATATGGTAATTCTAACTTGTTGAGGAATGGCTGTGCTGTCTTCCACAGTGGCTGCACCATTTTATGTTCCCACAAATAGTAGCTATTCTGATGGGTACAAAATGCTATCTTTTCATGGTTTTGATTTGCCTTTTCTTTGAGCTAAGGATGTGGAACATCTTTTCATGTGCTTTCTGGCCACTTGTATATCTTCTTTGGATACATGTCTATTGAAGTCTTTCGCCCATTTTTAAATTGGATT
Source organism: Myrmecophaga tridactyla (assembly GCA_004026745.1). Taxonomy (NCBI): domain Eukaryota; kingdom Metazoa; phylum Chordata; class Mammalia; order Pilosa; family Myrmecophagidae; genus Myrmecophaga; species Myrmecophaga tridactyla. The sequence goes on along the minus strand of PVIY010004865.1, from coordinate 63,332 downwards.
GTCTTTTTATTGTTAAGTTGAAGGATTTCTTTATATTTTCTGGATATTAAACCCACATATATTCGGATATGTGGTTTCCAAATGCTTTCTCCCATTGAGTAGGTTGTTTTTTTAATAATAAATTTCTCTAATGCACAAAGGTTTTTAATTTTGATGAGGTCCCATTTATCTATTTTTTTCTCTTGTTGTTTGTGCTTTGGCTGTATAGTCAAATAAACCATTGCCTTACCTAAGGTTGTGAAGATGTCTCCTTATGTTTTCTTCTAGGAGTTTTATAGTTCTGGTTATTACATTAGTTCTTTGATCCACCTTGTAATATGGTGTGAGGGACAGGTCCACTTTTATTCTTTTGCATATGTACATCCAGTTTTCCCAACACCATTCGTTGAAGAGATTATTCTTTCCCCATTGAGTAGGTTTAGCACCCTTGCCAAAAATCAGTTTGACTGTAGATGTGAAAATGTATTTGTGAACTCTTAATTCATTTCCATTGGTCTAATGGTCTAATCTTGTACCAGTACCATAGTGTTTGATTATTGTGGCTTTGTGATAAGCTTTAAGATCAGGAAATGTGAGTCCTTCAACTTTGTTCTTCCTTTTTCAAGAAAGCTTTGGCTATTTGGGGCCCCTTATCTTCCCATATAAATTTGATGATTGGATTTTCTAGTTGTGCAGAGAAAGTTGTTGGAAATCTGATTGGAGTTGTGTTTAGTTTGTGAATTGCTTTGGATAGAATTGACATCTTACAATATTAAGTCTTCTAACCCATGAACATGAAGTGGACTTGCATTTATTTAGGACTTAGATTTCTTTTAGTCATTTTCTTCCTTGGCTAGATTGTTCCTAAATATTTGGTGCTGTTAGTTGCTGTTGCAAGTGGAATTTTTTTTCTTCATTTTCTCTTCAGATTGTTAAGTACTAGTTTATAGAAACTCTGCTGATTTTTGTGTGTTGATCTTATACCTCACCACTTTGCTGAATTTGTTTATTAGTTCCAGTAGCTTTGTTGTGGCTCTCTCAGGATTTTCTGTATGTAGCATCATGCTGTCTGCAAAGAGGGAAAAGTTTTACTTCTTCCTATCCAATTTAGGTGGCTTTTATTTCTTCTTCTTGCCTGATTGCTCTAGCTTGAACTTCCAGTGCAATGTTGAATAACAGTGGTGATAGTGGGCATCCTTCTTATTCCCGATCTTAGGAGGGAAATCTTTCAGCCTTTCATCATTGAATATAATAATTGTCATTTTCTTTATATGTCCTTTATCATGTTGAGGAAGTTTCATTCTTCTGGATCTTGGCTGCTGTGAATTTTGGCTTCTCACCTGCTGGGGAAAAGCTGCCTCTTGTTCCCTTTAGGTCATAACTTTGCATTTCCATTGGTTCCTTCTCTGTGACTTTTGTTCCTGTTTATTTTTACCAGCCTGCTACTTAGACTAGTCCTTGCCATGAGTTAGGTGAACAGCTATTAGAGAGGGGTTAAACCTGAACCCTAAGAAGTCATTGAAACTTAAGCAAGAGCTGTTAAAAATTAAAGCATGAAAACTGCCTTCAGAATTCACTAATATTGGTCGGCTCCTCTGTTGTCTAGGGAACAGAGAAATGAAAAGGCCGAGTATAAATCAGCAATGCCAGTTTGGTGGACTAGGGAGGCGTGAGCCAATAGCAGAGTAAGATTAATAGAAAAATCTGTATATAACTATATATTTTTATGCATTGTCTATAGAGAACAGAATTAAACTTGTTTTATAGTTTTGGCTGTTTTTTAAATTAGATTTGTAAAATGAAGCCACAGGATAGTAAAGTATAACTACATATTTATTTAACCATAACTATTATAAATCCATAATAAGTTTCCTATTCCACCTTTGGATTTTATTTGTATTTTAACCCGAACTTGCTGTTGAAATTATTGTTGGCAGCTTACAACTGTGTATATAATATGTTGAACTAAAATAATCTTGAAAAAGTGAAAGAAAGTGAAACAAAAGATTAACAAAGTAATAGGGAGCCAGAAATCATTTTGATTTTTACTTTTAGAAAGCTTTTCATAATGTCTCATTCTTTTGTCAATCATTCTTTTTAAAATGCTTCTATAATTTCTTAGTTTTGTTTGCTATTAACTGTTAGGTAGAGCTGTCATTATAAATAGGACCAAAATACACCGTAACTGTCTGACTTTCACGTCTGAATCGGGCAGGCTGTTGGATATGGGTGGAATGGAATGTGAACTGACTGATCGCTTTTCCAATCCTGCTATTTTCCAGTGTGGTTTGAGGAAAAAACTGTCTACATATGAAGTCAAGAAAGCAAAAAGAAGACTTCTGGTTAATGAATTTAGTGAGTTTCAGATTTTCCTTTCATAGAGAGTCCTGGAAAATAATTTGAGAGAAGAGGTTATAGGTCTTAGAGAAGAAACTGCTCTGCATGCATATAAAACCTAGAGCATCTGCTGGTTACTCTGGATTCTGAACTAAACCCTAGGTGAATAAAATCAAAACCTATTGATTCCAAATCCATAATTGGAAACAAAAACCATTTTGTGCAGCATTTAGGTCTATGACTAGTCAGGTTTCTCCCAGAGTTGGGGCTGAATGTCCACGTTCATTTGACACACGTACGTGTTTTAATGAAACCTGACGGTTTCTGAGGACTTTTGTGTACAGTATTATTTATGGCTGGGATCCCCTGTGATGTATTTTTTTAAACAGTAGTTTTACTGAGATCTAATTAATATACCATACAATTCACCTATTTAAAGTATATAATTCAGTGGTCTTAGTATATTCGTGGTTGTATAGTCATTACCACTGTTAATTTGAGAACATTTCTATCACCTGCTATACTCCTCATACTGATTGGCAGTCATCCCCAGTCTCCCCATTTTTCCTATTCTGGACATTTCATATAAAATGGAATCCTCCAGTATGTGATGGTTTTTGACTGGCTTAGCATAATGTTTTTAAGGTTCATTCATTCTGTTGCATGTACAGAACTTTATTTTTGCTGACTCCATTGTACGAATATACCATCTTTTATGTACTCACTTACCAGTTGTATATAGTAACAAAATTCCAATATATAAATATACCACAATTTCTTATTTCTACGTTCTTCTCTTGAAGAACATGTGGGTTGTTCCTGGTTTGGGATTATTACAAGTACTGTTATGAATATTCTTTTTTTTACGTTTTAGGAAGGAAACTTTTTTGCATGTCTTTACGAAAACAATAGTAATAGCAATAGCTAATTGTTCCTTTATTCTTATAAAATCAAAATACACATCTATTGTAAAAAATGCACATACGCAAAAAGAAATTTAAAATACCACAGAGTTAACCACTGCTAACTTTTGGTATATACTTTTCTAGCTTTTTGCTGTGTATACATGTGTATGTGTGTGAATTTATTTTACAACATAGTCTCTTTCTGAGAGTATGGAGCCCCACTGGAGGAGAGAGAATGTTGGTGATTAGTTGGACATTTCATATGCTGCTTTATACAAGAGGGGGAAATACGAATTACAAAGAAATGGTCGAAAGGATTAGAAATGTATAGTGCACAAATAGATATTTTCTTCAGGTTATACAGCTGGACCATAATGACTGAATTAACCTGGCCCTAAAAATTTCAGAGCCTTTACAGTGGCAACTAGAGAATAAGTTTCAGGCAGCAGCATATGCTTATAACCAAAATTAAGACAGTATTCAAGGCAAGGCTTTAGAGATGTTAAGTTTTTTTTTCCGCACATCTTAAACATGTAAAAAATTAATAGGAGCTACAGAGAAAAGCAAGGTGGCAAGTGGGTTTTCCAGGGTTTGACACCCCCAGATGTCTTAGAACAAACAGGAAAAAGCTTCTGGGATAAGCTGGTAAACTTGTTACCCTTTTGGCTGGAGGGAGCAGCAGTTCCTGCTCTTCCTAACTTCATTAAAATGACCTTTTTTTGCTTTGTGGGGTTAATTTTTTTTGAAAAGTATTTTTATTGAGAAATCTTTACACACACGCATTCCATACATTGTACAATCTAATGGCTCACAATATCATCACATAGTTTTGTATTCAGCACCATGATAATTTTTTTAGAACATTTGCACCACTCCAGAAAAAGAAATAGAAAGAAAAAAGAAAAAACTGGTACATATCATACACCATACACCTCCCTCTCATTGACCACTAGTGTGTTTCCATCTACCCAATTTATTTTACCCTTTGTCCTCCCTATTATTTGTTAGTTTTTTTAATCCATATATTTTTTACTCATCTTTCCCTACCCTGGATAAAAGGAGCATCAGACACAAGGTTTCACAGGCGCATAGTCATATTGTAGAAGTCATATCTTTATACAGTCATCTTCAAGAATCAAGGCTACTGGAACACAGCTCAACAGTTTCAGATACTTCCTTCCAACCACTCCAATACACCATAAACTAAAAAAGGATATCTATATAATGCATAAGAATAACCTCTCAACTCTGTTTGAAATCTCTCAGCCACTGAAACATTACTTGTCTCATTTCTTTTTCCCCATTCGGTCGAGAAGGCTTTCCTAATACCATGATGCCAGGATACATAGATAGTCTTCAGCTTTTTCATAGATAAATCTTTGGCTTTTTCATGATAGCTAGATAGACAGACTTTGGCTTTTTCATAGATAGACAGCCAGACAGATTGATCACAGCTATATTCCTAGTGCTTCTGAGCATATAAGGTATGTTGAACTGTTTGACCTCTCCAACCACTGAAATGGTCTTGCTTTTTTGGTCAGAAGTGATTTACTTGAAGGAGTGTGTTCTCTTGCCTTGGTCTTCTTATTCCAGAGTCACTGGAATCTAGATTCAGGGTCCCTGTGTCCATTTCTCTCTTAAGAATAATTATAACTGTCTTAGGCAATGGCTAAATAATAGGCACCTGTAATTACTCTTAGTGGTCTTATCAGTCATCCTCTTTATTTACCCAAATGGTTCAGAAGTTTGGAGTTCACTCATTTCTGCTTCTCTCTATTTTGCCAGAGAAGACAATATGAAAAGATTTACTTTTCCAGGAAAGGAGCACATATAGATAGTGAAAGAAGAGTCTTTTTTGTGCCAGATGATTTTTATACACTTTCACATTTAATCATCCCAGTAGCCCATTTTATAGATTAGAAAATCAAGGGTCCTATCTGTTACTTTGCACCCTAGAATATGCCCTCTGTGAAGGTTGCAATTTTGTCTCATTTGTTCACTATTAATGTTGTCATTACATGGTGCCTGGCACATGATGGGTAAATACTGGTTGACTTTACCTTTGCTTGAGATTACATGACTGGTTAGTGGAAGTGGTTGAGATTTGCATTTTGTGTTCGTTCATTTCTTAATCCCTGAGCTCTTTTCACCCTAGTTCTTTTAAGTTTTCTAGATCATTTTGAATTATACCTTTTTTTAATAGTGGTCATATTCAAGTGATATGCTTGTCTTAAGTTTCCCATCACTGAGAGCCTTTTGGCCTACCATCTGTTTAATGTTGTGGAATGTGTTATTAAGCTGCTAGAATGTTATATACCAGAACTAGAATGACTTTCAAAAGGGAGAATTTAGTAAGTTACAAGTTTACAGTTCTAAGTCTATAAAAATGTTTAAAGTAAGGCATCCAGGAAAGATAACCTTATTTCAAGGAAGAGTGATAGGTCTGGAATATGTCTGTCAACTGGGAAGTCACATGATTGGCATCTGCTGGGCTCTGTGCTTTCAGCCTCTGTTCCTGTGGGGGTTCCTCACTTTGCTTCCCGGCAGCTGGCTTTCAACTCTTGGCTTCCTTCTGGTGATTTCTTTTGGGCTCCAAGCATCTCCAGACATCCCATGTCTCTGTTCTCCTAGTGTCGGCATCTATGTCAGCTCTGCTCTGAAGTTCCTGTTGACTCACTCTCTGTTGGCTCTGAGGCTTTTGTCGTTTCTGTTTCTCCAAAATGTCTTGTCTTTTTAAAAGATTCTAGTAAACTAATCAAGACCCACCTGGAATGGGTGGAGGCACATCTCCGTGGAGATAATCTAATCAAAAAGTTTCTGCCCTGCAATATTGAATTAGGATTAGAAGAAAAGGCTGCCTTCACCAGATAGAATCAGGATTAAAACATGGCTTTTCTGGGGTACATAATATTTTCAAACCGGCACACGGAATAAGTCTTTTTTTTCTTTACGGAACACACTCATGACTTTGTTTGTTGACTACTCTGTGCAAAGTTAGTGTGTTTCATGATAAATAGTATGAAATGCCTCATTTACTATTTATCATTTTCAAATTGCTGTAGGCAGTGAAAATAATTAGAATAAAGTAAAACCGACACTGGTCATTATTACACGTCCTCCATTTGTTCCCGTGGGCCCGGCAGTCATGCGCAGTGGCCCACTCCTCCTGCTCTCCTACTTAATCTTATAAAGTGGCTTGACCAGCTTAGTGTCTTTTCTTTCACTCTTTGATTCCTGCTATTTGAAGTTGTGAGAACCAGGAGATGCATTGATACTCGCCTACTTTTGTCCAGAATGATGGAAGAGAGCAGAGTGGATTGTGTCAGTGGTGTGTTGCAACTGGCTTGTGCCATCTTTTAAGACCTCTTGTTTAAATTATCAGATATTTTGTAAGCTGGTTGTTAAACACAGCCATTATTAAAACTTAGAATATGCACACTTACAATTAAATTATATTTAAAAACAAAGGTGATACTTAAACTCATCATTTCCTGATTATTTCAATGCATGTTGCTATTATCTTTGCTCTTGAGATTTTTTATGGTTGTTGAATCTCTCTGTGTTTGGAAATAGCATATGGTATGCTACTGCTGATCTCTTCCCAGCCCTGTTTTCAGTGAGGCCATGTTGATGGTTGAAATGGGTCATGGCAGGAGAATTTCCACTAAGGAAATTGGTTGAAAGTACAACCAGGACATGTACCCCTCACTTCCCACCCCCATTTTTTTTCCCCCCACTGAAGAGTGAGTTAACCCTAAATTACTACACCATTATTGGAATGCCTAGAATCAAGGAGGGGACTGAGAACTGCCATCTTCTGTGTTATTTGGTTATCTTTATAATATTTAATCATACCTAGAAAGAGAAATAACTGTGAGATTGTTCTAGGGAACAGCAGTCAGGAAGAAAGCCAAGGTACAAAGACACGGGTTAGCGGAGAGGCAAACAGAGCTAATTCAGATAATGGGTATAGTGAACTTCTGTTGATATATAATATAGTTAGGATTATAGGTTTGTTTTGCTTTTTTTTTTTTAAGGAAAGAATTTTCTTTCGTGTAGATATAGTTTATAAATCCACTGTTTACCCAATACCTGGTTCTTAGCTAAAAGCTTTAAAATTTTAATCATTTAGCTTTTTGTATATAGAGATTACTGCATATAAGCAATTCTTGAGTAATTTGAGAGATTTTTAGAGCTCGAGGTGCCAGAGATGCTTCTGAGCCACGTGTTTGGATTCTTCATAATCACCTGGTCATGCTTAGATTGATAATTGAGCATTTCATAATTTAAGCTCACTTTTAGATACTCTTATGTGGGCCTCACAGTTCAACAGCCAAGTGAAGATTGTTAAAAAAAGTTTGTCTTCTATCTTGATGTAAAATTTTGCTTATACCCCATACCTGTATTTTCTTAAGCAAGCACTCCAGAATGCATCACCGATGTTTGAGGTTCTTCACCAGCAAGCCCACCTCAGCTTTCCTAGTTGTTTCTGTTCTGAGGGTGCTTTAAACATGTGTTGATCATTGCAGGCTGTGTCTGTACCTGGCCCCTTAGAGGAGCAGCCGAAGGAGTTGTTTTAGCTGGACTCCAGGATGTCTTACAACCCTTCTGTTGAATGCAGGTTACTGAGAGCATACCTTCCTGGAGAACTGGGAGGCTGGCAGCCGGTATGTGTGTGTGATCAGAGAGTAGGTATTAAGTATTAAAAATAGATGCAGGTCTACCCACTTCATAAAGGGATGTTTTTTAAATTATTATTTTATTTTATTTTTAAAACTATTTTTACTGAGAAATCTTCGCACATACAGTCCATACATGGCATACAATCAATGGCTAACAGTATTATCACACAGTTTTGTATTCATCACCACGATCATTTTTAGAACATTTACATCACTCCTGAAGAAGAGATAGAAAGAAAAGACTCATACATCCCATATCCCTTACCCCTCCCCCTCACTGACCACGAGTATTTCCATCTACCCAATTTTTTACCCTTTATACCCCCCATTACGTATTTATTTTTTGTAAGGGATGTTTTTAAGCAGGCCAGTTTTATTTACTGCAGTGACTTCATTGGAGCTGAGTTGTAAATTTCCTGGCTACGCTTACCAATATCAAATAATTAAAAACCATTTCATGGTAGAGTCATGCAGGTAGAACAACCTTCTTCTATAGGGACTAACTTTATCACTCTTTTGAAATGAGCAAGCCGAAATAACTTGATGTTATTCGGAAGGAAGTCACCCAGCACTGAATGGTGAAAGCAGCACATGTGCCTTTCCTCTGATCCATCCATTTCTACTGCATGAGTTACCTTGGTCCCCATTCTGAAAGCTACACTGTTACCATTCCCATTTAAATAATAGCACTTTATAAAAATTGTCATTTAGTATTTTTTTCACACTTTATGTTTATTACATAAAGAAGGAAATTTATTACTTAAAATTATAAAACAGGATTTTGAAACGTACAGAACCTAAGACCATTCTGAATCTAACCACTGAATATAACACCTTCAGTTTAAGCCATTTTGGTTCCTATCTTGTCCACTGCTATTTTATATAGAGCTAACTTTATATCAAGGCTTGCCAATTACCTTCCTTCAGTTAGTATTCATAACATTCAGACCTCAGTTTTTTGTTTTAAATTTTATCATCTTTGTTATTTAATTAACATGTTAAAGAATAATAGCCAGGTTTTCTCTTCCTTCCCCATACTGACTTTTATTAAAAAAAGAAATATGGGGTGCGAGGGTAGTTCAGTGGCAGAATCTCACCTGCCGTGCAGGAGACCCATGTTTGATTCCCTGCCCATGCGTTTTCCAAACAAATAAACAAGCAAAACAAATGAAAAGCCAAAAAAAAAAAAAAAAAAAAAATTTCAACAAACAGTGCTGCAATAAGGGGATGGATACTCACATGGAAAAAGAATGAAATGTGACCCATGCCATACAGCATACAAAGAAGAAAAGAAAGAAATACAGCCCAGGGGGAGAAAGTATTTCACAATTCTATAGAGATTCCTGCAGCCTTTTGCTGCAAAGGGGCTGGCAGTACCTCTGTCACTCTAGTTGAGTGTAGAATATTCAGGGTTGTAGACAAATCATGTATTTGTGTTGCTCTTCTCCTCTGTGTCCTTTCCCCCTTCCCAAGTAAAAAAAATCACAGATGCCAAATGGAACTGAAGCTTTGGGTGGGTCAGAGGAGAAAACAAAACTTCACCTTTACTGTGATGATGGTGTCAGTTGGGGGGGGGGGTGGAAAAAGTGATACATTCATTGCTTGCAAATGAATCATTTCCTACCTGCCTGAGGTTGCTCCGAATTTCCACTTCAGTAGGACTCTAGATCTGATAGGGAGAGAGGAAGGGGATATCTGATTTGTCTTCCTGCTTGCTTCAGGGTCCATGCAGGCTTAAAATTATAAAACAGGTGAAGTGTGTGAAGTAAGCAAGCCAAAGTGTATGAAGGCTGTCAGAATGCTACACAGACACATGGTTATAAATAATTTCTACCCCTTTTATTTGGTTATCTTCTCTCTGCTCAGATAATAAACCTGTAAAAGAGCTTAGATGTTACACATTTTGCACATATAACTTTCTGGTAATAAAATTTTTTCTTGTTATTATTAACCTTTTTAAAAAAATCACTAGTTGTGAGTTCACACCTAGATGTTAGAATTTCATTATGCAAACTTTTGAGCCATTTTTATGGTATCATGTTAAACGTTTATGTTCAGTCAGAAAAGATAGGGGCTTCTTGGAGGCCTTTGCCAGTGGCTGTATGAAGATAAGAGACTGAGACCTGCACACTGAGGCCTTCTGTGCACACCGGCCTCCTACACACAGAGGTCTTTGTGACCCTACGGAGGTAGTGAACTGAGCTGAGAGGGGAAGTCTACAGAGGTGGAAAGCTGAAACTCCTGTGTTCCTTATTTCCACATGCAGTTGAGCTTTTAGAAACAAGACAGCATGCCACACAAACGTACACATTTCATGAAATTATATGAGATAGGCTTAGAATGTGCTAATGGAGGCTTTTTAAAAACACATATTTCAGAAAGCAACATATTTATCTCCTATGAAAATCATAACTGCCATTTTGTGTGAGTACAGTCTAGTACTTATGCTTCTTATTTAGTAGAAAATTCTGCTTTGTTTTTTTCTTTTTTGTAGGTGTGGCACATATTAATACCAGAAACTTTGATGCCCAGCATTTAATTTTTCTCTATTCTTTTTAATTAAAAAAAAATGTATCTTTTAAAACTTGGTTCATACATTAGCATAAACAGGGAAAATTATACTGGTGGAGAAAGGGTTGGGGAAGTTTAGAGGGAGTAATTGTATTCTGTTGGCATTCCTGAGGACAAAACAGCTGTACTGAACTTTTTTTTTTTTTTTTTAAAGTACAGGGACATCTCCTCTGACACTCTGTATTACAGTTCTTTACAGCTGAACACAAATATCTTGGCATAGTTATGCTTAGCGTCAGCATGCATGAGTATTGCAGTTCAGATTATTAGTCAGCTGAAAACAACTGTATACTAGTGAAAACACTTTGAAATAAAGAATCTGGTAGTGGGTTTCTCATTCCTATAAACACCATGTGTACCATGGTACCCCCTGCCTGCCCCTGTACTTTAGTACCATTGTCCAGGGATGTAAATGGAAGCCAGCATTTGGGAGATGTGCTTGGGGTCAGAGTATATGTTTGTAGCAAAATAGGTATTTTGTGAGAAATATTTTAAGGTTTATTATTTTAAGAGAACCTTTTTTGCTTGGCTGGTCATTCCATTCTTCCTTCTTTGCCTCTTATAAAGAGAATACATTGTGTGCCTGCAAACATATATGCTCTGTTATCAGTATTCAGACACCAACAGGGTCTAAGTTATTTAGCAGGTTTTACTGCAGCTGCCAGAGGTAAATGATGACTTAAGGCATTTACCATTTGATATATGTTTTCTAAAGCATCCCTGGAAATGTTCACTTTCTTTTTGTTGTCTTTAAGAAAGTCTATACTTTTGTCAACGGTATTTAACTGCTGGCTAAAAATTACCTAGACCTCAGTTTGTGTTTTTTTTTTTTTTTTTTTTTTTTTTTTTTTTTTTTTTTTTTTTTTTTTTTTTTTTTTTTTTTTTTTGAGTGAACAGGATATCTAAGATTAGAAAGAATATCTAAGATTGGATGTAAGGAATATCTATAATTGCCTAGATTTCAATTGGATTTTTTTTTCCCCAAAGAAATATGTTTCCTGGGGGAAGGAACATTCCTCACTGGTTGTGGGGAAGGAACATTCCCCACTGGTTGTGGGGAAGAAATGAAGTAGAACTTGTAGAAAAGATATCTCTCTATGGGAACACAGGAAAATAAATTTCCAGGACTTGTCTGGGGAATTCCCAGATTCTTTTTAACCTCGCTTTTGAAATAGCTTATTTCAAACATACTGGTCTGGTGTTTTAACATCTGTTCTTCTATATGCATTTTGTCACCAGCCATCTGTTTTCTACCTGTCCTAGTGAGTCATGGTTTCAAAAACTGTCACAATTTTATTGGGAACATGTTTTTCCTTTTTTATTAAAAAAATTCTTTAATTAACAATGAATAACAGAAGTCCACAAGTGAGTTGCTATGGATGTATGTATTCTATTCTGAGTGATGCCAGTTTTACTGTAACTATATTAATCTTATATTTAGAGTCTATCATCCTTATATTGTGGGCACTAAGTGTTACTTTAGTTTGTGAGAAAATCCTAATACAATCTTTTATAGAAAACTTTTACATGAAATGATTAACTTTTCCTAAGGAGATTTTAAAGGGATATTTCCTTTTAGCTTTTCAAAAGTCAGAGAAAAAGAAACTAATATTAGTGTATAGTGTTAGAAATCATGTAAAATAAAGGAAGAATTTTATTATGAGACTTTTGCTCAGTGGTGAATGGCAAGGGAAATTTAGAATTTATTTTTCTGTTTCTCATAAGGTTATCTGTTTCATCTTTTGGCCTTCTCTGGAGCTAGTCCCAAGCCTTGCACATCATAGATCTGTTTATTACAAGGGTCCTAAATTGGACTGTTACTATTTAAAAGTAAAACCCAAGGATTGCCAAGTACCTATAGTGATTTTTCTCTTTACGAAACTAGAGGTAAACAATTGGAATCATGTGTTCTAATGGATCCTTTGAACCTCTTGCTTCTGAGAGAAGACTCATTTTGTACTGCTTTGAATACTATGTGAATCATGTTGGAAACATTTGAAGCTACACAATTTTCTAGGAGTAGAGGGCTCTTACTGTGGCAGGAGTGCTGGATTAAGAATAGTAGGAGCCAATGAAACTCAAATTCAGTGTTGATATAGCATGTCTCAGGAATGTGTTATTTGCAGGGAAAACTTTTGAGTCCATCTGTGAACTTAGGATCCATTCATGGGTGCAGTAAAAAAAGGTGCCTTTGGAGGGACTTTTTCTGTGCTCTGGGCAGTGCCCCAGACCAGAGGAATGTGGGGTGCCTTGTGGTGGGGCTGTGAAGACTGTGCCACTTTCAGACCTCCAGATGTAGACTTTATTCTCCTTCTCTGTGACCGAAGGACAGATTCATTATTCTACCTGTAATAATCTAAAGCATTGGAGCATTTTGTAGAAAGGCTGCTTTTGTTCTCAAATGAGAAAGGTCTAAAAGATGAGAAGTAGTTCGATTTCTGCATGCTTTGTTTTCTGTTGCATGGTGAGATTCCCCATTTAGTTTAGTCTCATAAATTGAAGCCTGTTTATATGACTTGAAGTCTAACATACAGACTATTATTTTTAGCCTGAAGGACATGGAAACCATCTATTTAAAACTCCCAAATTTGAATGCAGTCTCATCTTCCTGAAAATTCCTTCTAGTACTGTTAAGCCAAGGGAGGGAAGGGAAAATATAAACAATTTGTTAATTGCAACAGCTGGTCCTTGAGAATCTTTATGTTAATGTTGTGAGTCTGAATTTGAAAGACTTAGAAACAGCATCTGGATTAAAAAAGTTCTAGTCAAACATCAGTTTGAGAAGTAGAATCTGGCTCTTCATAACAGAAGCCTTAAGCAGATTTAATGAGTGACAGCAAAGTCACTGTGAAATTTCTATAAAATCGGAATAGAGAATAAAGACAAATGGTCTGGATATGGCTGTAGGTGAATAGTCTCTTATTTGACTTAATATGGTGTTTATCTAGCTGCAGTGTAAATGAGGTGAAGTCTTTTACGTATACAGTTAATTCCCAATTATTTATACTTGCTTTAGCCAAATTGCTGATTCTCTATGGACTTTGGAGACCTTCTTTCCTCTGCGTCCATCTGCTGCCCTCCCGCCATTTGTTGTCCATCCGGGCCCCTGGTCTAATTTTCTCTCCTGCCGTGTCTTCTCAGAGGGGTGCCCCAATCACTTTCCTCATTTCCATTTTGTTCTTTATCAGGCCATTGCTGCTTTGCTTTTTCTTCTGTGTTCCCTTGATTTACCCAACAGTCCAAGGTTCTTGTCTCATACTGCTTTTCTTTCTCAGGTACCTCAGATTAGTAATAGAGACATTAGTTGATTGTCAGGGAAAAGGTCTATGAAAGATAATGTCTGATGCTCTTTGCTTTTCTTCCTAACACCTCTGGGCTTTGTTGAATAAATGAGTAGAGACTGAACAGAGAGAAGATTTTCCCCTGAGTCATTTCCAAACTGTTCTGTTAAATAGTTTCTTGAAGATTTTACAGCCCTATATGGTGAATGAGTGGTGGGGGAGATATTACAGCTATATGCTTAAATATTATTTTCGTTCCCTGTTTTCTTTTTGTTCTCAGTTTGGAAGTTTCTCCTTCCCATTACTGAAAGGCAAATAATTGGAAAGGAGCCATTTAGAGTGTGTGTCTGAGGAAAGTTCAACTTTGGGATTGCAGCTGTGGTAGTAAAAAGAAACTCGAATGGTTCTTCATGGAACAAGTATTTAGTTAAATTATTTTTATGTTTTAAATGCTTTGGGGTATACTAAAATAAATATAATCTAAATCGTCCCATCAAAGAGCTTTAAATGAATTTAGGAAAGGAGTCTATACAGATAACTACATAGAAAACCATAAATTTAAAGCACGTACTTAACAAGCACATGATTACCATTATACATAATACATGAGAAACTTGTACTATGTAGGTGAAGTACTAGGAATCTCCCAAGAAGAAGACATCTCTCCTGGGGAGGGAACTAGGATTAGTTGAGATGTAAAAAAATCTGCCCTAATAGCCTTTTCTGCACTGGGGTGATGGAAATGAATGCTGTTGTCCCATACTAAATAAGTGTTTTATTTATAAAATACTTATATATCTATGTATATTCCTTTTTTGAATTTTAAATGTCTACATAGAATAAAAATTTTCGAATCAGGGGTAGGTCAGTATAGGTGCTTAGACCCCACTTGGCTGAAGTGTAGTGGTTGAGGTGACATGCAGTCCTGTGTTCCGCTTCCAAGCCAATTGCATGCCAGGCAGTTGGTTAAAGTGGCCTTTGAATAACCAGTGAGATTTAGATAATGTCAACACGAGAGGACATATGCATTTGACTCATGTAAGTGCCCCTCAGTCCCTTGGCAGAATCAGGTATTGCTTGGTTTGCTTGTGGTCTGCTAAGGCTTTTGGTTTCTCAAAATCAAGCCAGATTAAAGATAGCAAATTAAAAGGAAGGAGAGCTATCAGAGATAGGTTTAAAATATCAAGATTGAAAAGCTGTGAGAAGTGCACACAAGAATTCTCAGAGCACAATAGTTTTCAGTGAGATTTCCATTTAGTTTTGATACTTCAAGAAGCTTAACTTCCCATGGAATGCCTCTACTCTTAATTTGGATTTGGATTTTGTGAACTTTTTTTGTTAGTTGAAATGGGAACCAAGTGAAAATAATTTGTGAATTGGGTTAGAAAACTTAGATAGTTCCTGCTACAACTGCAGATTTCATAGAGAGAATGAGGGAGGGGACAGCACATGGCGAAGATTATGGAGCATCCATCCCTTTAGAGTTCTTTCCAGAGCTGACAATGATCAAATGAGAATGAGTGCCATACAGTTAGAAAGTGCTGCAGGAACTGCGAGCTCATCTGAAACTCTAGCTCAGTATTTATAAAAGTGAGGTCTTATGTCACTTTTCTGAATGACCTAGAGTGTATGTTAAGCGTGCACATTCCTGGGCCTAGTCCTAGATCTTCTCAGTTAGAATCTCTAAGGGCAAGGGTCTGAGAATCTGTATTTTAAACAGGCTCCTTGAGATTCCTTACTCTAGAGCTGCCTACACTAGATAGCAAGGGAGTGTGAATGAAGGAGCTCTGACAGAGGTGGCCACAGGGTTATCAAGTGCAGGGGCATAAACTGATGTCAAGGGCTCACATCTGTCAAAAGCTCATTGTATGTTATGCTAAGCAGTTAGTAAATATATGATACAATTTTCCAAATAACCCTGAGGAAGGTATAATTTTTATCACCCCAACTTTTTGGACTTATTAAAGTGAGGGTTGGAAAGGTTAGATAACTTGTCTCAGACCCACACCTAGTTATGGAAGGAGCTGAGCTTGAACTCAGATCTGAGAGTGAAGGCCATGCTCTCAGCCTCTGTCTACTCTGAACTGCCAAGTGCTGATGCTCACAGCCAGCGGGGAATGGTGTGGGACAGAGGAATGTAGCACAGTGGGCAGTTAGAGCCAGGATGCTGACCCCTGGAAGCCAGACAGACCAAACCCCAGTGAACTCTTTAGGTCTGATAGACTGCCTTGTGAATTTAAGGCCTAGGAGACATTCGAAGGAAGCCAAGCTGCTGTGACCTGAGAGATCATATACTGCCTTTCTAAAGTAAAAGAGGGAAAAGAAAACTGCACGTTTTATTTAAAACTGCTTATTAATTTTCATAAGACTTTTCAAGTCAAGCGCCTATGCTTTTCTCTTTCACAGATAAGAATAATTTGGTAAGAGTTAAGGGACTTGGCTAAAGGTTTGCTGTGGGTCAGGGCTGCAGTTCTGGGAACAAGGGAAAGATGGGAGAAAAAAACAAGGCCAAAAAACTTCACACCTGTGGAGACCCAGTGAGTCAGGGCTCCCTGCCATTCGTATTCTTGTGATTTTATTGTCTTGGGACCAAAGATATCTGGAGAGAATGACAAATGTTGCAGTAGAATTCTGAACATAAGGATAATGGGAAGTAGTGTAAAGTCATTTGTGGATGAAAAGCTTGTGCCATATTCTGAGAGCCTTAGGATCTTTTATATCCACATTGCCCTATTCAGCTTCACCCACCCAATGGGCAAGTGCTACTATTTTTTATTTTCATACCATAAATATTAGTATTTGACCAGAAAAGTGGATTGTCTTTAAATGAAAAGTTTACTCTCTATTTTGCTTTTCTGTAGGGTCCAAATTCTTATAAAAATAACTTTTGTGATCAAGGTAAATAAATAGTGGATTTAAGATGCAGAAATTACTTTAAAAAGCAATTAAAACGTCCATTATAAGACTAAACAGCCATTTCATTTCATTTATACAGGGGAGATGGTATGAGATAACGCAGATTTTATGCTGTCTTGTGTCTGCCCTCCCACCAAAAAAAAAGCGCACGTGCGCACACAGACACACACAGACACACACACACACACACACACAGACACACACACACACACACACACACACACACACACACACACACACACACACACACACACACGAGCCCAGACAGGTAACCATATCTCATGAACCTTAATTTTCTCATGTCTGATAAGGGAGATGGTTGAATGACTGCTAAGCACCTTTGGCTTTACCTTCCAGAATCATCAACCATAATTTTGTGGCGAGTGTCCCTGACCTGGTGATCCATGGAAACATTTCTTTGCTTCATGGCATATTTTGTTTTGCAGTTGTTCTTTGGGCTTAGTGAGGTCCTGGGCAAAGGAAGCATGTCTTCCTCTGAAGTCTGTAGAAGTGGGTGGAGACAGGCAGCTTTGCTCCTCGGCTCTAAGCATGTAAAACTCCTGCCATGTTTTTTGCTGTCTGAGCAGCTGGACACATTGTCAAATGTGGACTCTGGGCCTCCTGCATCAGAAACTCCTGGGGCGCTTGGTAAAAATGCAGCATCCTGGACCCCATACAGACCTCCTGAAGCGGAATGTCTGGAAGTGTTGACTCTGGAATCTATATTTTAATAAGCCTGCTAAGTGATCCTTGAGTTTCAGAACACAAAGGATTTTCTTCAGAGTATGAGCTGTAGTTTTGAGAAAGAAATCCATAGTTCCCTAATGGAAAGGGTCATGTGTGTGTGTGTGTGAGAGAGACTAAATCTCAGAATAATAAGTTATAATTGTCCAGTTCATTCATGGAACAACAAATACTTGTATCCTTACTGTATACAAAGCCCTGTGTTAGTTACTGTAGAAACAGGAGAATGTATCTGAGGAGATAGAACAGGCAGAATTGGGCAATTGATAGTACACGAGGGACATGGGAAAGGTCAAAGGTAATTAACAGTTTTGACTGTCGATGTGGTAATCTGATTGTGCCATTAAGAAAGATGGGGACATAAGCAGAGCAAGCAATAACTTTGAAAGAGAAGATACCCATATAATCGAAACCTAAATAATTGTCAGTTGTAAAGCTGATACTCCTTTTAGCT
This sequence comes from Myrmecophaga tridactyla, assembly GCA_004026745.1. Classification (NCBI taxonomy): domain Eukaryota; kingdom Metazoa; phylum Chordata; class Mammalia; order Pilosa; family Myrmecophagidae; genus Myrmecophaga; species Myrmecophaga tridactyla. The sequence continues at coordinate 45,463 of PVIY010004865.1, read as the reverse complement.
TTGTAGCATTTTAAAGTTGGGATGTATCATCTAGATCTTCTTTCAATTTCTTCAGAGGCAGGAAAATTTGGTATTACATGGAGGCCATGATTTAGGTTGGAAAGATGCCCACTCAGTACCATATTCCAGACTCTTTAAGCTAAGAAAAAGTGAGGGGTACAAGTACTGATGCCTTCCGTGGTAGCACAGATTGCTGACCTCCCATTGAGTTGATTTCCTTGGGTAGCATCGTAGTATTTTCCTAGTCTGCTTAATAAATGAAGATTCATACATTATTGCTTTTTACTTTGGAGGGGGGAGAGATGCATAGTGGCTTGTTGAGTTTTAAAGGATCTTCAAATCACATACCAACAGTAGATTTTGTGTATCCTGACTCTGTAGCAGTGACCACTACCTGCAGGGCATCTACATTGAATTGTTTTTGCACAGATGGCAGTGACTTCCTATTGTCTCACTACAGTTAGCTAAGTCAGTTGAGAGGGTAAGAAGTAGTACACAAAGCCTGGGCTCAGTGGAGAACAATTCAAAGAACTGATATAGTGACAGGAAGGGTAGAGAATGTGGAGGTCAGAAAGAAAGGGCTGGTGGCTGTTAGTGGGCTTCACTGTCCAGAAGCTGGAGAGCTGGGGTCAGAGGGTGAAGCAGAGCCTGGCAGGAGGTCTATTCCAGTTTGCTAGCTGCTGGAATGCAACACACCAGATAAGTAATAAAAGGGGATTCATTTTGTTAGTTCTTCAGAGGAGAGGCAGCTGACTTTCAACTGAGGTTCTTTCTTATGTGGAAAGGCACAGGATGGTCTCTGCTGGCCTTCTCTCCAGGCCTCTGGGTTCCAACAACTTTCCCTGGGGTGATTTCTTTCTGCAGCTCCAAAAGCCTAGGCTGAGCTGCGAGTGCTGAGATGAGGTATGCCGAGTTGCTTGGGCTCTGCTATGTTGAGTCTCTATTTAAGCACCAGCCAGTTAAGTCAAACATCATTCATTGTAGCAGGCACACCTCCTAGCTGACTGCAGATATAATCAGCAACAGATGAGGTTCACATGCCATTGGTTCATGTTCACATGCCATTGGTTCATGTCCACAGCAACAGAACTAGGTACCTTCACCTGGCCAAGTTGACAACTGAATCTAACTACCACAACATCTAAGTAGTCCAGTGGATACAATGTACAGAGCCCTAGAGGACTCCTCAGGCTGGGAGCTTCTTGGGCTCTTCCTTTTGTGCAGAGAACTCATGGCTAGGACCTTGTGGGTGGTGGCCAACTTGCATGGACAGTGCTAGCCACATCAGGGCCATGGCGGCTGTGCTGGGCACACTCTTGCGGAGGGCATTTGCAAGATGAGTGATCAGGATGAGATTTGTGTTTGGTGTAGTATTCAGTCTACCATTGCTCATGGTGCTGCAGTGAAGTGCAGCTTACCTTAACTAATGTGGAATTTTTTGAGAAAATTTCTCTACTTTGAGTATCCTTTGTGTTTTAATGCCAATGTGATGTACCAATGTAGCAATATTTGGAGTAAACTTTAAGCTTCTTTTAGTGTAGAATGTGTGTACAGTGGTGCCAGATTGTGGCAGACTTCAGATGTGTGAAAGAGAATTGGAGATGAATTATTTTATCAGTTTAAAAAATAGATAAAAAGTCATCTCTGTGTGTGTTGCACATTGTCAACTCCAAAATACCTTTTTGCCACACTAGTGGCAGAGAAATTACAGAAAATTGACTGTGTTGTCTTTTTGCAAGTCAGTGCAAGATACACTTCTAGCAAGCTACAAGATGAGTATCTTAGATTGCTTTCCCTTTCTTCTGACCTGAAGGGTCTAAAAATAAGAAATAAGAAGCGTCTGGGTAGTGTTGCCCTTTGGAATTTATGTGGTCAGATCCAGGTAATCCTTGTACTTCTGTGCTTTTTAAGAAGTGAGACTTTCAGACTAGTGAGTCATAATTTCTCTGATAGCTTCAAATTTTGAGTATTTAAAACAAAAAAAATAGAACTATAAAGTTAGGAAATAAAAATTGCCCTTTTTTTCCCAGTTTCACTTCCAGATGTTTACATTTATTGTGGACTTTTAAAAATCTACAATTTCTCTCTGCTTTATAAATATATGAAAACACTTTTATAAAAAATTTGTCTTGCTCTGCATCATTAAAGTGGTTTGCTTTTCTTTTATATTTATTAGAGAATAAACTTTGTCCGAATGTGTGCCATTTTAACTCCCTTTTGATTGCTGAAAATATAGTTAAATTACATACTGGTCTTACTGCCTGTTTTGCATTATAAGAAAATGTAATATATGTTTTGTCTTTGACGAACATGTTTCTTTCAGTCTCCAGTGCCTCAGGTTTTCACTTATCCAAGTTTTGCTAGTCTTAGCTATCTATATACTAACCTGGTTTGTTATTCTACTTGACTAGGACAACCATAACCTTTTGTAGTAGTACTGAATTCATCTGCATTATAAAATTACAAAACCGTAGAAGGGATATGTTTTCTTCCTTTCTCACTCAGCCTCCATCCCCTTTGGAGGTATAAGGTCAGAAGTTCTCATCATTTGAGAGAACAGTTTGAGACTAAGGATTTCTTATTTCCCTCATCCCACAGTTTTAGCATAGTGATTTCTATAATGTGCTGGTTTGAAATGATGTATGTACCGTAGAGAAGCCATGTTTTAATCCTAATCCCATTTTGTAAAGGCAGCCGTTTCCTCTAATCCCTATTTAATACTGTATGTTTGAAACTGTAATCAGATCATCTCCCTGGAGATGTGAGTTAATCAACAGTGGTTGTTTAATTGGATTAGGTGACGACCTGTCTTCACCCATTGGGGTGGGTCTGGGTCTTGATTAGTTTCTGAAGTTCTATAAAAGAGGAAATATTTTGGAGAATGAGAGCAATTTAGAGAGAGCAGAGCAGAATGACATAGCCACAAGAAGCAAGAGTTCATCAGCCAGCAACCTTTGGAGATGAAGAAGGAAAATGTCTCCCAGGGGGCTTTGTGAAAGGAAGCCAGGAGAGTAAGCTAGCAGATGACACCGTGTTTGCCACATGCGTTTCCAAATGAGAGAGAAACTCTGACTGTGTTCACCATGTGGCCTTCCACTTGAAAGAGAAACCCTGAACTTCACTGGCCTTCTTGAACCAAGGTATCTCTCTCTGGATGCCTTAGATTGGACACTTCTATAGGCTTGTTTTAATTGGGACATTTTCTTGGCCTTAGAACTGTAAACTAGCAACTTATTAAATTCCCCCTTTTTTAAAAGCCATTCTGTTTCTGGTATATTGCATTCCAGCAGCTAGCAAACTAGAAGGCATAATATGAGCAGCTAACTTTTATTCATTCTTACTACATGACTAGGTAAGTAACCTGCCTCTGATTTCCATAATTCCTTTATGAAGGCAGGTACTTTTATTTACAAATGAAGATCAGAAGCATAGAAAATATAAGTAATTGATCCAGATTCACCTAGCTATTAAATGGATAGTCTGGTGGTTTGAACCCAGGTCTCAATTGACCTTAAAGCCCTTATTTTCTATGCTCTGCTGCCTCTTTTGTTTATTTATTCAGCTCATATTCATTGAGTATCTACCATGCCAAGCAGGGTTCCTAAGTGTTGAGAAGACAGCAGCAAACAGAAGAAATTGCACTGGAATGAAACAGACAATGATCAATTGAATATATCTAATCTCTAGCAGTGGTAATTGGCTGGATAAGGGAGATGGAGGGTGTATGCTTTCTAGCAAAACATAATGTGAGACACTATTCTAGACTTTGGTTCTATTTAATAGCCTAAGAAAGTATGAAGAAAAGGCAGGGATTGAATGGAAAATGTAAACCAGGCTTAAACAAAACAAAACAAAAATGCAAATTCTGAGTCTATCAAGTGTCAAATCTTAGTTGAATTGGTGATTTTACTGACAAATAGCAGGCCTGAAAACTCAAAGCCTAATTGTATACCTCACAGGGGAGTGTGACCAACCAGAGACCGTAAATGTTAAGGAGGTTAAGGTTTAAATTGGGAGACTTAATAACATTCTTGGGTTACAAGTCAGTCATTTTGGTATCACTTGTGAAGAATTTTCTCCTGGAGTTTTACTTTTCTGCAAAAAAACTACTTCACAGTTAAATGCTGTAATATTTTATGGTAGACTCTCATTAAAACCATTTGCCCAATAATGAAGTCTCATCAGGACCACTTGAACAACCAAGACATGCTGATTAGCAGAAGTCTTCTCTTTTATCCCTTTTGATGACACCAACAAATGAATTTCTTCTAAGAGACAGAAGTGAAGGAAAAAAAAAAAGACTCAAAGTCTAAACATTAAGAAGAAATGTTGTGACAGTTTCTGGAAAGTTGGTGTCCAAGTGCTGAAAAATTGCCTAATAAATTTTTTTGTGTGTGTTGGATGAGACAAAAGCCAATGCTGTTCTCCATTTTGAAGTTGTCATGTACACCAGTCCAGCACCGAGGCGACATTGCAGCTCCATCTTCCATGTGATTTGGGACTTCTCTAGTAGATTCAGTCTAGTTCATAATGTCTTTCACGCAAAACATTTTTCTATTATGAAAGTTTGAAAGATGGTTTTCTCATTTCTTCTCACTAGGTAGACTTAAGAAATACTATCTGACCCCTTTCTGACTGCTTGTCTTTTGCTATTCCCATAGCCATGCCCATTGATTGAAAATTGGTTATAGATCAGCAATCCAGATAACCATGTTAGACACCTAATTCTGTATGTGGCTTATCCTCTGAAAAATTATTTGTGCTATATATCAGGGCATTTTTACTTTCTCTGTATGCATTCTTAATTGGGAAAGCTAGAGACATTCAGTTTTTAGAATCGATGTATCCTGATTTTAAGTGTTTAAAGACTGAATTAGTTCTTTTGCAGCAATCTATTTCTTATTGGGATTTGAAAGGGAATGCTTTGATTTTAAAAGCTTATGAACACAACTTAATTCCCTGCTGTTAACAATATGTCAGGCTAGCATGTATCATTTTTATTTATGTTTTTCATATGTTTTTATTTATGTTTAGCTTACAGCAAAGTCAGCTACTGTTGCTAGTAAATAGGTCAGTAGATTCTGTAAACTAGGTATTATTAATTTAGTTTATTACAATAAAAAATAATTTGTCTAATTCACTAGACTTTTTAATTACAAGGGAATATTATTCTGTTTTAATTTAGTGTCGATTTCATACCTTTTTTGCCTCTCAAAAATGGAATATAATGAGTGTATATTGAATTCTCACTGAATGACTAGCTCTTGAGCTCTCATTGCTGTTGGGAACCATAACTTCTATTTTACTTGGGGACTAAGATTTAAAAAGACTAGGCAATAAAAAGAGAATATAGTTAAGTGACAAAAACATGATTGTAGATGTCATAAGTATGTCAAGTGAGAGGCTAGAAGAGAAAGAGAACAGTGAAGACTGAAGTAAACTGTCGAAAGTCAGGGCCTAAAGACTTTTCATGAATTAAGCATTCTTAGAATTACTTTCATCACTCCCCTTCCTCAGCCATGGGAATTTTCTCTCTTATGGTGATCTATGATAGTGTTTTAGTTTCTGGAAACTGCAGCAAATGAAAATTTAAAATCATATGTTAGAATTTGTTTCTTTCTGATGTCCAAATAAGTTTTGGGATTATAAGTGCTTTTGTCCTCCCCACCCCCATAGTAAGGCTTTTGAAAAGAAATCCAAATTTGGTATTTGAACATTGTGGTGATGTCCTTCCACAGGCACCAGGAAATGCTTGCTGTCTTAGTTCAGTTAAGAATTTAAAGATTGGGCGGGCCACAGTGGCTCAGCAGGTAAGAATGCTTGCCTGCCATGCCCGAGGACCCGGGTTCGATTCCCAGTGCCTGCCCATGTAAAAAAAAAAAAAAAAAAAAAAAGGGCGGCTGCCGTGGCTCAGCAGGCAGAGCTCCGACGTGCCGTGCTGGAGGTCTGGAGTTCGATCCCTGGTGCCTCCTGCCCATATGCAAATTTAAAAAAAAAAAAAAAAAGAATTTAAAGATTTATGGATAGGACACATTCATGAGTGACCTCCTAGAAAACCTACCACCAAAGTAGACTCTTTGACTACTTCCAACCTTGGAAAGTCCCAGTAACCACATCAACTTGACAAGAGGGGTAAAATGCACATGGTATTTGCCTAGATTTCTGATTCCTAGGGTCTTGGCACTATGCTGTTTTTATTCTGGTTCTACAAATTTCTGCCAGCATATAAAATGAAATGAATGAGAGGAAAATAATGGGAAGTCAAAGGATCCTCATTTAAGCACCTCCCCTATTTTCATTTTTGTAGTAACATGTGAAGTGCTGAAGAGATGTTGAGGATTTTTCCATGTCAGCCTTTCCCCCCTTCCTCTGTCCTCACAACTTTTTGTGTAGCTATATATTGGTTATTTCTTCATTATAAGCACTCACTGGGTGACCTTTCAGTGTCATCATCCAAACCCAAAGTGGATTAAGAGACCTATAGTTGCTGTAACTTGGAGTTTCAAAATCACAGTTGCCATTAACAACATTGGTTTAATTCCTTTTTTAAAAAACTTCAAATAGTAGCTGTCTAGGAAACTATTATAGGCTCCATTGTTAAGATGAATGATTATGATATTTACTAGTCCCTCTAAATACATTACCTTCCCCATTATTGCAAGGTTCCTGGCTGCACCATGGTTCACCCCTGAGAACAGTTTCATGTACTGTTGTTTTTCCAGATGTATAAGATAAGTATATAGTAAAAAGTGGAAATACAGGGTTGACTTATTTTCCTCATATCGTAATTGAAAGTGTCAGCTATATGCATTATGGTCATCTGCCTAAAAGTGTATGTAGAACTTCCTTCTTTTTAAAACATCTTGCACTTTCTCAAAATGGTATCTTAAAATCCTAGTTGCTAAAAAAAAAATTTTTTTTTAATTTGAAAAATAATGGAAATGGCTTAGTGAAAAGATTGTTTGACCCCTCTGCATGTTTGCTAGAGAGTAATAATGTGTAAAAGAGTCAAAGGATTAATTTATTTACTTAACTTTTGACCATTTGACCAGTTTCACTATCCCAGTCAAAGCAGTGAATGTCATGGGATTAGGGAATGTGTGTGGCTTGCTCACCTCCAGGTCACTTGGAGCAATGCCTGGCACGTGGGTAGTCAGTATACATTGTAGGAATGATTTGTTTATTTATTTTTTTGATGCATGGTCCAGGAAAGAATGATCTTTTGAATATATGAATCATAGATTGATTCTGGAGAATGTGAAATTGAAATAGTAATGATATTTAGTAAAAATTAAAGACATCATTTTCTCACCTATTTCTACACCTCTTAAAGCAATTTAGATGAAGTTTAGCCTGAAGAAGTATTGCACATGTGATTGGTCATCTTCTTTATTTGTATTACTGTTAACTAAAAGTTAATAATAGGAATTTACATTGAATTATGATTAGAATACCATTTTTATTCTTTATCAGTTTTATAGGCACCACTAAAAGGTATTACTGTTGGGACAAGGAATGTTTCTCCTTGACTTTTCATATTTAAAACGGTGATACTGAAGTTGTGTTGACAAGGTTTCAGGCCTGTGAATTGTACAAAGCACAAACCCTGCACGTTTTTGCCTTCTGGCCTTTGTTCCCCATTCCATACATTGCGTGCTCTACCCTGTTCTTAAAAAGTGAAGCTCTTAGCACACCTCCTTCCTCCACACACCCAAGGCATCTTACTTTACTTGCAACATTTTAGACTGTACAATTTTGAATTCAATTACACAGTTTTTTTATTTGTTTGTTTGCTATGGTTTTATCATTGCCAGGGTGTTACCCCTAAAACTGGAGAAAGACTTCTAGGAATGAATTATCTCTGTGGAAAGGGAAGCATTTAAAGTTTATTTACTATATTTTTATAATTGGGGAACTATGAATACTTTTCTTAACTTTAATGTTTGCTTTCAAGGAACAACAGTACCTGCCTAAACTTGGTAAATTTTAATCATGGTGATAAGATAGTCACAATTATTTTTATTTACAAAGTATAATTTTTTTCTACCATAGTACCATTTTAGAGGGAAAAATAATAAAAATGTTCAGTCAAAATAATTGTTATTTAAGCAGTCTCCATTTTCAAGATATGGTAAAAACAATTTCCTACTTTGGGCTGTTTTGTTAGAGGCCATCTGATCACACGTCCAACTGATTGCTGTTGTCGTCTTTGTAACACCTTTCATTGTCAATTAAGTGCTTTCCATTTCAGATTTTCCATGGCAAGGTGCTCCCACCTCACTAGGTGCTAACTATGGAAACAAGGTAGTCTGTTCCATTCTTGGAATATGAATGTAGCTTCTTTTTAATCTTATAATAAATGAAGGTCCCAGAAAACCAGTGAATTTGATTATTTGCTCAGTTTAAAATCATGTCTTTAAATCATGTGTCTTATATTGTTTGGAATGGGGAAATATATCAGGGAACAAGTTTGTGATATTCTATTACTTGCAGATCCCAGCAGATAACATTTACTGGTTGCTACTGTGTCTTAGTATAATGCTATTTCTATTCCTTTTTTACAGACAAAAATTCAGTGAAGTTAAGTAACTTGCCCAAGTTCACAGAGCCAGCAAGTTGGGAAATTGGAATTCCAACCCATGGGGCATGTCTTTAGATCCTCCACTCTAAACCATGTCCCTGTCCTGCTGGAGCTTTGATGAGGCCAGCCTACTATGAGTACCTGACCTTTATAAAGGTGCTTCCTAAGTGGGGTGGCCTCAAGCAAACAGAACTGGGGTGAGCAGAAGAGAAGGACAGTGAGCATGCTGCTGTAGGAATGATGGCAAGTTAGAAACATTTTGTTGTCCTTTTTATTGAGTTTTAAAATTCTTTATTCTCAAATGTAGCTTTCTTAATAAAGGCTACAGAAAGCTCAAAGGCAGTGAGTTTTAGGGTGAGATAGAAATGCTTTCATGCTCTTCAAAACAGTAGGAATCTGAATGCACTGTCTGTGTCACATAGCAGTGTATCATGAAACTCCTTTCTATGGTAAATTTTCAGATTCTGTCCCTGTAAATATTTATAGGGTTAAGTAAATATTTATATGAGTTAAAACCTAATGATTTAGTTTATTCAGTGCAATATTTGGGAATTTTGATCATTAAATGTTAAAAAATTTGTGATTTGGTAGCCATTATGTCTTTTGTTTAATGATAAAATAATGAAGAACTTCATTTGCTTTATTTATAGTCTCAGTATATGTAATCTCACATAGTTTAGAAGTAAAAGCGACCTTAGAATAGAACAAATTCTCCTTATGTCCCAAATGAGGAGGCTAAGACTCAGAAAAGCCATGCAATTTGCCCAAGGTCACACAGCACCCAGTTGATGGTGGTTGGAGTGTGGGTCCTTCCAGCCTCATCTCACCTAGTTTCCTCATTGCAGAGTTTATAGAGATATAGTCTATAAAATTAGTTTTAAAAATTAAGCCATGTACACAGACATAATTATTTTTGAAAATTCATTCCTTGTCCTCACTCTTAATCTCACAACTTCACTCTTGTTATCAGTAGTGAGTGTATGTACTTATTATTGATGTCAACATAGTGGTATGTACCGAGAGTAGTGAGAGTGGCATGCAGGGGAGAATTTAACATGTATTAAACATTTGCACTGTCCTGGTGAATTCTACTCTTAATCTAAGTTAATCGTTACCTCTAATGCCCCAAGAGTTGATATCGTCATTGTTCTTATACCATCTTCATCACTGTTCTAGAGATGGGAAAGCTGGGTGTTTCTCAGGTTAAGCAGACTATTCGAGTGAAGAATCTAGTTTTCAAATTCTTATCTAACTTTAAAGTATTGTCTATTTTGCTGCAGGGAAAATTGGGTTTCACTGCTCCTGTCAACCCTTTATCAGCTATTGGGGCCAACTGGTATATTGTGTGGAGAATCCAGAACTTTCTGAACATAGGGTTTGGTGACGTCTGGAATGGGGTTAGAGGCGATACCAATGACATATTTTGCTGGACCTGCTTTTATGCTAAAATAGGAATCTGATTCTCAGTTTCACAGTATAGGAAACACAGCATTATAAGTTTACATGGGAAGATGGAGATAGGGTTGGTGATCAGGCTCTGGAAAACCAGCTGATATTAAAATTCATGGAAGACTTTATAAGTATCAATACCTGTTAATTTGCCTTTTTTTGTTTGGAATGCTTGTATCTACTTGTTCAGAGAAGATTAATTCTATACATGGTTTATCTCATATTTTGTGTTGATGGTTACAGTTTCTAGTTACAGGGAGTGATGATTTCTGACCTCATCTTAATTTTGAAAATTTCCTGGGTAAATAACCTGTGTGGTCTAGAGTGTACTGACTTTACTAACAAGGATTTAACTGCAGAGCTCTGGAAATATAAATTATTATCCCTCAAGATTGGCTGTAAGAAATACAGTTTGTTTCAGGCTGAAAAAAAAAATGTCTTCAAAACACTAACTTAGATAGTGATCTGAAAGAATGTCAGTATCAAGAAGAATGTACTTAATTTGCAAATAACTGAATGTCTTAAATGTCTGCTTGCAATTGTTCCTTCCTCATTTCTGCCCTCCTGCTCTGGTCTCTACAAATCCATAGCCATGTGTTGTTACCTGTGTGAGATATTAGGCTCCTGTCCCTTTTCTCTGTTCTTCCTTTTTGTATCTCACTTCTTCCCTATCATTTTTCAGAATACTTGGCATGTTAATCTCAAGTATATTAAGAGGTATTTGCAAACTGCTATTCAAATGCAGGAAATTGGTCACTTCACTCAATTTTTAGTAGAGCAGTTTTTTTAAATAACTTTTATTTTGACTACAGAGCCCCTAATTCATTCTTGATTCATGCTTGAGGTTATTTCCTGTTCCACAAGTACCATCACATTTGATTGCTGACTTGTAGCACTCATGTCATCCTCTAACCCTGTTGGACTTTGTGTAGGAGTTGAGAAGGCTGGATTTTTGTCTGAATTTTCTTGGCCTGGTATCTTTTTTCCTTTTTGTGCTTGGAAGAGACTTATGCTTCTTGTATGTTGGAAGCAAAGATGTTTTTGGTGTCTAGAAATGTTCTCTTGAGAGAAAACTACAGTAATTTAAGGTATTGTCACAAAAGGAAGATCAACAAAGCTTTTCAAAACTTACATCAACTTTTTGATAACTGAAGTACTCATACTGAATACAGAATGCATAAGCAAAAAAGTCAATTATGGGTGAGCAGTTAAAAATTTTAAAATTCTGTATTGATACTATATTCGTTTAATCAAATCTTTATTGAGGTTCTGTTATTTGCTGGGTACTTTAGTAGGTACTTTGAGAGATAAAAATGCATGATTCTTGTCTTAATGTGATAAAATAAGACATGGCAGGAGTGGTGCTACACAGTTATAAATGAGATCATATTATACTGTTACACATAATGGCCAGATTTGATAATCAGGCCTGTGTTTCTTCTGGAACATTCTTTCAACAGGTAGGATGAAACTGGAAATCTCTTAGCAGAAAAGCATAGTATTTGTTGAAGGCATTCTATTTTTGTGAGTAATATGTAGCCTTAGGAACAGTGGAAATTACCAGGGTTATGAAGGCTGTAATATTGATCATCTTTTATAATTCTTCATTGTACTTGTAAATATATTTTCCCCAACACAAGCACAGTGTCTGCCGTAGATTTTTGAAAGCTGTATCATAAGAGTTGTGTGTTTATTTCTTTTTTCATATATAGAACCTTCATTAACCTTCTGTAATATATGAGTAAACGGTTGTAAAAAAACTAACTTTAAAAGTAAATTAACAAGCTTTTATTTCTTACATATTTTTAACAAATTGGAAACATTAGTATTTATTTATGTTTTTTTAAATAGAATTTAAGAATGCTTCATATACACTCTCAAAGTTTTTGTTTTCCGTATTTGAATTCTAATATATTGCAACTATAAGGTCATCTTCTCTTCAACATTATATATGCTGCTGTTAAATATGTTCACAGAAATATTCTACTGAAAATATTCTAATTATGTCATAGTTCATGCACCTGACTTCAAATAAAACAAAAAAAAAGTATTGCCAACATTAAGTATTGATTTAGAACTTAGAATTTTGTTTGTAAATTTCTCCTCCTTCATTGTAGCACTGAAGAGTCACATAAGAATGTAATTTCATAAGTAAATTACAAGGGACATTAAAAAAAATGCCTTCTTGTTACCTTGGGCCTATAGATGTAATGCGTTTAAATTATTCTTTTGGGCCTATCCAGTGGGGAGCCTAATTCTATACCACAGTGAATGGTTACTGTGACTACCATGTTGCTAAGAAACCTATTATGTTATCCTTGGTGAACTAATGGCTTCTTAGGACTCCTTAGCACTGCTGGGAGGTTGTTATTCAGAGCTACCAAGGACCTTGTAGAATTGGTCTCCCAGGTTAAAACTAATTTTTCCTCAAGAAGGGAGACAAACTGGGTCTGTAAAAACTGGCATAAAAGAAAATCCAAGCTGCCTTAAATTAAGTGGCCTTTAGTTACCAAAAAAACAGTACTTTGATCCAAGTTATTTTTACTAATATTAAGTTAGAATGCTTTGTGGGTAGGGTGGTATTTCTTTCTTCCTCAGTGTTGCATTCCAGTTTTGTTTTCTTAGAGTAATTCTTGACAGGGCATTTACAATGTATGGTAGAACGTTTTGAATATTGAGATAAAAAAAGTTCTATGGAATTGTTTTAGTCACTTGATTTAAATTGCTCTTGCGATGAAATGGTTCAACATTTTATAAAAGAAACAAACGCTATCCTGCGTAGCATTTTTTTAAGGCACAGTGACTTAAATTCTGTTTAAGGCAGGGGCCTGACTTTTGCTAGCCTTACTCCATGGAAAAAGTTTTCTATGTCAGATAAGTTTGGCATCATTGCAGATTTTTGGGGCTCCACAATGCATGTTAACACATTAAAGGATCTGAAAAACTGTACTACAACTGTCTGTAATTTTAAAACTTAGATTATACCATATTATTTTCTTCTAGCACCGTCATACATCTTATAGTGCTTGTTTTCTGCAAATCATTTTTTATTTTACTCCAACAGTTGTAGATTTACAGCAACGTTATACAGAAAGTACAGAGTGCCCATACATTCATTCCCCCTTCTCACACAGTTTTCCCTAATTAACATTTTGCTTAAATATGTTACCTTTGTTACAATTCACAAAACAATACTATTATAATTATGCTATTAAATTTAGCCAGCTGTTTACATTACAGTTCACTCTTTGTGTTGTACAGTTTTTGGCTTATGCATGTGTGTGGTAATTTATATACAATCTAAAGTTTCCCTTTTATCTCTATTTGAATGTATAATTCAGTGGTGTTAATTACATATGTAAAGTTCTACCTCCAGCCCGGTCATCCAGTGCCCAAATTTTTCCATCACCCCAAACAGAAACTCCATACTAATTAAACATTAACTCTCCATTCCCCAACACTGCTTGGCCCCGGTCACCTATATTCTAATTTCTGACTTTATGAATATCTGTAAATCACATATTGAAAAACCTTATTCTTAACTGTTGTTCAAATGTAGAATGCAGAAGGGGGTCACTCCTCTTTGAAACCAGTCTCTTTCTAGTAGTAACAGCTAAATCACAACCTAGAATTGGGGTGAGCAGTTTCAACATATAAGGGGGTAGGGGTCAGGCGTGGGGGTGGGGTGGGTACGAGCAATGAAGAGCCCAGATTTGAAAGTTGCACTGTTTGGGTTAAGTTATGGGTCGTCTGGTTCAAATTTTCTGACTGCAAATTAATTACATGATGAATATAATTCTCAATTTCCTCAACAGTAAAAGAGGGATGATAACAGTTACTACCTCAAAGAGTTGTGAGGATTAAATGAGATTATATAAAATGCTTAGCATGAGAGGACCTGGGTTCGATTCCCCGTGCCTGCCCATCTTTAAAAAAAAAAAAAATGCTTAGCATGGTTTCTGTCTGGCAATTAATGTTTGCCTTCATGAATATACAGTGTTAATTATTGCTCCAAAGGACACTTTTAAGGGCTGTGAGTTGTTACTTTAAATCTTAAAAGTTTAGGCACTTGGTGTTTGACTAGGCCTCATCCATGAAAACTTTTCAGATTTGTGTTTTTTTATTTTCTTTATTCTTTTACTTTTAATATTTTATTTCTCTTTCTCTATTTTATCCTTTTCTTTCCTCTTGAATTTGGAGTTGATTGTTCTAAGCGCAGGCCCTAACTCTGATTGTAAAATGGAGGGGTGCGGTGGAAACTGGGCTCAGGTCCCACCTGCTCTGAGATCTGAGCTTCCACAGTGCACGATGAAGGGTTCCATTCTGGTTCCTTTCTGAGCAGGAGGGAGCTAGTCAAAGCTTTGTAAAATTGAATATGCCTTACAAAGGGATGATAGTGTCTCCTATCCTAAACAGAAAGGGCTCCCAGAGGCAGTAAATGGACTTCCTTTGTATGTCTGGGCTAAATATATGCTTTAAGGTATTATTTTACCCCTTCTCTCTTTTAAAAATAATTCCTTAGAAATTTTGAAGCAACCTCAAACTCACAGAATTGTTTCAAGTACAGTACAAAATACTATAAGCGCTGGTGAGCGTTTATAGTAAAATAAACTTATGAGAAACAATTTTTTTACTGTTATTTCTTATTTATTTTTTAAATAAATTTTTTAATTAAATAAATAACATAAACGCAAACGTACTTAACATATGAACATTCTTTTCTACATATATAATCAGTAATTCACAATATCATCACATAGTTTGCATATTCGTCATCATGATCATTTCTTAGGACATTTGCATCAATTCAGAAAAAGAAATAAAAACACAACAGAAAAAAATTCATACATACCATACCCCTTACTCCTCCCTTTCATTGATCACTAGCATTTCAATCTACTAAATTTATGTTAACATTTGTTCCCCATATTATTTATTTTTATGCTATGTATTTTACTTGTCTGTTGATAAGGTAGATAAAAGGAGCATCAGACACAAGGTTTTCACAATCACACAGTCACACTGTGAAAGCTATAGCATTATACAATCTTCTTCAAGAAACATGGCTACTTGAACACAGCTCTACGTTTTCAGGCAGTTCCCTCCAGCCTCTCCACTACATCTTGACTAACAAGTTGATAATGATTTAATGCATAAGAATAACCTCCAGGATAACCTCTTGACTCTGTTTGGAATCACTCAGCCATTGAAACTTTATTTCTCACTTTGTTCTTCCCCCTTTTCGTCGAGAAGGTTTTCTCAATCCCTTGATACTGAGTTCCAACTCATTCTAGCGTTTCTGTCACGTTGCCAGGAAGGTCTACACCCCTGGGAGTCATGTCCCACGTAGACAGGGGGAGGGTGGTGAGTTTGCTTGTTGTGTTGGCTGGGGTGAGAGGCCACATCTGAGCAACAAATGAGGATCTCTTGGGGGTGACTCAGGCTTAATTTTAAGTAGGCTTGACCTATCCTTTGTGGGGTTAAGTTTCATATGAACAGACCCCAAGATTGGGGGCTCAGCCTATTGCTTTGGTTGTCCCCACTGCTTTTGAGAATATCAAGAATTCTCCACTTGGGGAAGTTGAAATTTCCCCCTTACTCACCATTCCCCTAAGGGGACTTTGCAAATACTTTTTTACTCATTGTTCAAATCACTCTGGGATTTATTGAACAAACCTACAAAATCTTATGCCCTAATCAAGGTTCCATGTACTTACAGTGTTCAGTTAAGCTGCCCACAGAAGTTATATTAGGAACTCCACTAGTTGAAATGTAAATTTTGTGCCAAATAAACATTTTTTGCTTTAGTCTCACACATAAGTTTAAATTTTAAAATATTAATTACCATCTATTTTCAGCACCCTGCAGTATTGACATTCCTTTGTTCTTCCTCCTGCAAAAACTTTTTAAAATTTGTACATTTAGTCACTATGGTTATACACTTGAGGCATTCCTAGATTATACTATCTCAGTCTTTATCATCTATCTTTCTTTCTGATTTCATTTGTGCCCCCAGCCCTCCTCCCTCTTATCATTCTCACATTCCGCTTCATAATTGTATTAACAGTGGTAGTATTGTGCTGTCCATTTCTGAGTTTTTACTTTCAGTCCTGTTGCACAATCTGTATCTCTTCAGCTCCAATTACCCAATATCTTACCCTGTTTCTATCTCCTGATGGTCTTATTACCAATGAAATTCTCCAAGTTTATTCACTAATGTCAGTTCATATCAGTGAGACCATACAGTATTTCCCCTTTTGTTTCTGGCTAATCTCACTCAGCATAATGTCCTTAAGGTCCATCCATGTTGTTACATATGTCATAACTTTATTCTGCCTTACAGCTGCATAATATTCCATTGTATATATATACCACAGCTTCTTTAGCTGCTCATCTGTTGATAGACATTTTGGTTGTTTCCATCTCTTTGCAATTGTAAATAATGCTGCTATAAACATTGGTGTGCAAATGTTTATTTGTGTCCTTGCCCTCATGCCCTCTGCGTAGATCCTTAGCAATGGTATTGCCAGTTCATATGGCAGTTCTATATTTAGCTTCCTGAGGACCCGCCAAATTGCCCTCCACAGCGGTTGTACCATTTGACATTCCCACCAACAGTGGATAAGTGTGCCTCTTTCTCCACATCCTCTCCAGCACTTGTCAGTTTCTGTTTTATTGATAATGGCCATTCTGTTGGTTGTGAGATGATATCTCATTGTGGCTTTGATTTACATTTCCCTAATAGCCAGGGAAGTTGAGTATCTTTCCATATGCCTTTTGGCCATTTGTATTTCCTCTTCTGAGAAGTGTCTGTTCAAGTCTTTTGCCCATTTTGTAATTCAGTTGTCTGTCTTTTTGTTGTTGAGTTGAGCAGTCTCCTTATATGTTCTGGATACTAGACTTTTATCTGATATATTGTTTCCCAATATTGTCTCCCATTGTGTAGCTGTCTTTTTACTTTCTTGATGAAGTTCTTTGATGCACAAAAGTGTTTAATTTTGAGGAGTTCCCATTTCTTTCTTTCTTCAATGTTCCTGCTTTGGGTGGAAGGTCTAGGAAACTGCCTCCTATTATATGATTTAGAAGATATTTCCCTGCATTTTCTTCTAACAGTTTTATGGCCTTAGATCTAATGTTTAGGTCTTTGATCCATTTCGAGTTAATTTTTGTATAGGGTGTGAAATATGGATCCTCTTTCATTCTTTTGCATATGGATATCCAGTTCTCTAGGCACCATTTATTGAAGAGACTGTTCTGTCCCTTCAGGTGAGTTGGTTTGACTTCCTTATCAAAGATTAATTGTCCATAGATGAGAGGGTCTATATCTGAACACTCTATTTGATTCTGTTGGTCAGTATATCTATCTTTATGCCAGTACCATGCTGTTTTGACCACTGTAGCTACATAATATGCCTTAAAGTCAAGTAGCATGAGACCTCTGACTACATTTTTCTTTCTCAGGATACTTTTAGCTATTCAGGGCCCCCTGCCTTCCAGATATATTTGGTTATTGGTTTTTCTATTTCTGAAAAGTAAACTTCTGGGATTTTAATTGGCATTGCATTGAATCTGTAAATCAATTTAGGTAGAACTGACATCTTAACTATATTTAGTCTTCCAGTCCATAAACACGGTATGCCCTTCCATTTATTTAGGTCTTCTGTGATTTCTTTTAAGAATTTCTTATAGTTTACTTTGTATAGGTCTTTTGTCTCTTTAGTTAAATTTATACCTAAATAGTTTAATTTTTTTGTTGCAATAGTAAATGGAATTTTTTTCTTGATTTTTCCCCTCAGATTGTTCATTACTAGTGTATAGAAACACTACAGAGTTTTGAGTGTTGATCTTGTAACCTGCCACTTTGCTGTACTCATTTATTAGCTCTAGTAGTTTTGCTGTGGATTTTTCGGGGTTTTCGACACATGGTATCATATCATCTGCAAACAGTGAGGGTTTTATTTCTTCCTTTCCAATTTTGATGCCTTGTATTTCTTTTTCTTGTCTAATTGCTCTGGCTAGATCTTCCAACACAAAGTTGAATAACAATGGTGATAGTGGACATTCTTGTCTTGTGCCTGATCTTAGGGGAAAGTTTTCAGTTTTTCCCCATTGAGGATGATGTTAGTTGTGAGTTTTTCATATATTCCTTTTATCATGTTGAGGAAGTTCCCTTCTATTCCTATCCTTTGAAGTATTTTCAACAGGAGAAGATGTTGAATTTTGTCACGTGCCTTTTCTTCATCAATCGAGATGATCATGTGGTTTTTCTGCTTTGATTTGTTGATACGGCATATTACATTAATTTATTTTCTTATGTTGAACCATCCTTCCATACCTGAGATGAATCCTACTTGGTCATGGTGTATAATTCTTTTAATTTGCTGCTGGATTTGATTTACTAGAATTTTGTTGAGGATTTTTGCATCTATATTCACTAGAGAGGTTGGTCTGTAGTTTTCTTTTTTTTTTAATATCTTTGTCTGGCTTTGGTTTGAGGGTGATGTTTGCTTTGTAGAATGAGTTAGGGAGCTTTCCATCCTCTTCAGTTTTTTTGAAGTGTTTGAGTAGGATTGGTACTAACTCCTTCTTGAATGTTTGTTAGAATTCACATGTGAAGCCATCTGGTCCTAGACTTTTCTATTTGGAGAGCTTTTTAGTGACTGATTTAGTTTCTTTACTTGTGATTGGTTTGTTGAGGTCGTCTTTTTCTTCTTGAGTCAGTGTTGGTTGTTCATGCTGTTCTAGAAAGTTGTCCATTTCATCTACATTGTCGAGTTTGTTAGCATAAAGTTGTTCATGGTATCCTCTCATTACTTCCTTTATTTCTGTGTAGTCAGTGGTTATGTCTCCTCTTCCATTTCTGATTTTGTTTATTTGGATCCTCTCTCTTTTTCTTTTTGTCAACATCGCTAAGGGTCCATCAATTTACTGATTTTCTCATAGAACCAACTTCTGGTTTTCTTGATTTTCTCAATTGTTTTCATGTTCTCAGTTTCATTTATTTCTGCTCTAATGTTCATTATTTCTTTCCTTTTGCTTGCTTTGGGGTTAGTTTGCTGTTTTTTCTCTAGTTCTTCCAAGCAGACAGTTAATTCCTCGATTTTTTTTTCTCTTATTTTTTTATATAGGCATTTAAGGCAATAATTTTCCCTCTTAGCACTGCCTTTACTGCATCCCATCAGTTTTGATATGTTGTGTTTTCATTTTCATTTACCTTGAGATATTTACTGATTTCTCTTGTAATTTCTTCCTTGACCCACTGGCTGTTTAAGAGTGTGTGGTTGAGTCTCCATATATTTGTGAATTTTCTGGCACTTTGATTTCCAACTTCATTCCTTTATAATCTGAGAAAGCGTTTTGTATGATTTCATCTTTTTAAATTTATTGAGACTGCTTAATGACCCAGCATGTGGTCTATCTTTGAGAATGATCCATTAACAGTTGAGAAAAGGGTGTATCCTGCTCTTGTGGGATGTAATGTTCTAGAAATGTCTTTTAAGTCTAGCTCATTTATTGTATTATTCAAATTCTCTGTTTCTTTATTGAGCCCTCTGTCTGTATGTTCTGTCCATTGATGAGAGTGGGGAATTGAAGTCTCTAATTATTATGGTAGATGTGTCTGTTTCTCTTTTCAGTGTTTGCCTCTTGTTTTTTTGAGCATTCTGGCTCGGTGCATAAATATTTATGATTGTTATGTCTTCTTGTTGAATTGTTCCTTTTATTAATACATAGTATCCTTCTTTGTTTTAGCTGTTTTATATTTGAAGGCTAATTTGTTGGATATTAGTATAGCTACTCCTGCTCTTTCCTGATTACTTGCATGAAATACCTTTTCCCAACCTTTCACTTTCAACCTGTGTTTTTCCTTGGGTCTAAGATATGTTTCCAATAGACAGCATATAGATGGCTCCTACTTTTTAATTCATTCTGTCAGTCTGTGTCTTTTGATTTGGGAGTTGAATCCATTAACATTTAGTGTTATTACTGTATGGGCAATACTTTCTTCTACCATTTTGCCTTTTGGATTTTATATGTCATATCTAATTTTTCTTCTTTTTACCTTTACTGATATTCTTTATTTGTACACTCTTTTCCACACCTCTCTGTCTACTGCCTTTTCCTGTCTGTCTGTAGTGTATTCTGGAGATTTTTTCACTTTTTTTACCTAAGATTTTCTTCCTGGATGACTTTGTTGTCTGTGTGTTATTTGACATTCATTTTAGCTTATTCTGCACCACTAGCTTATGTTTTGCTTAATAGAGCAGAAATTTTCCGTTCTTGTTTCTTTCCTGCCTGTATGGTGCCTTTTCCCCCCTCCCCCCACCCTTAGAAGGGTCTACTTAGGTTTTTCGGACTCTAGCCAGATTTTTCCAGACCATGCTGGCCTCCTGTCAAGAAGAAAGAGTCACCTGCATCAGTTTTCTCTGAGGGTGATTCCCAGAAGGTTGAAGGACTTTTCTGTGAAGTCTCTGGACTCTGTTTTTTCCTGTCCTGCCGAGTCTGGGGTGCTTTTCTGCCTGCAGGTTCCTCCAGCATAAGGTGATGTGGTACCTTTAACTTCAGCAGACTCTCTCTGCTGGGGGTGTGATGGAGACAGGGGAGAGTTTGTAGGCTGGCTTTAATCACTTCAATTTTCCAAACACTGGGGTCAGAATTCCTTGAGGGAGGGAATCCCCCTGAGCTGGACCCCACCCCTCTCCTGGGGAAGGCACAGGCTCCAGTGAAGCTCTCAAACAAGCTTGTTTCTGCCTATGCCTTGGGCAGTTGAGAAGCCCTGCCACTGAATCCAAAGGCAGTCAAGCCTTTGTAGAAACACAGCTACAGAAAAGAAAGGGAAAAATCCTTCTGTGAGCAGCAGTCCCATTCCTTGGGTTTGCCAATCAAGAGCATAAGTTGATATGTTGCTTTGTATACCTTCAGATCCTACATTCCTCCCTCCTTTCCTTCAGGACCAAGACCCTTTCAAGTAATATGTGCTATCCGTTCCCAAAAACCTCTGTTTCTATTTTTATTTTTTCTTTTTCTGTCAGCCCTGGCCCCTCAGCACCGGGGCAAAAGTCAGCAACCTCCGCTTTGAGAGGTTCAACTGAGCTGGAGGCCTATTTTTAGTAATCAGAATTTGTGAATTAATTCCACAATTGGAACTTAGTTGTGCTGAGCCCCTGCTGGTAGTCTCTTTTCTTTCCCCTCTGGGAAGCAGCCTGTGGGGGAGGGGTGCCAGCCACCATGGCTTGGGTTACTCACGGTTCTGGGCGGGGCTTGCAACTGGTCCAGCTGGTCCAGATTGGGGTACGCTGTGTGTCTTGTCACTGACATAGCCCTATCAGTTGTTCAGTATTGTTCCTGGTAATTTAGTAGCTGTTCTGGAGTACGAACTAAATCCCACATCTCGCTAAGCTGCTGTCTTGGCCATTAGAAACAATTTTAATAGTACAAAGAACTTTTTTCCCTGTTCCACTGCTGAGTAAAGTGGCCTACTTATGCCACTTATGCCAACCCCAAGTACTTTAGTCCTTAAAAGGAAGCATATTCTCCTGTATAACGACAAAGCAACCATCAAAATTAGGAAATTAACATTGATAAATATTTAGACCATCTAATCCTCAGACTCTATATAGGTTTCACCAGTTGTCTTAATAACATCCTTTATAGCAGAAAGATCTAGTTCAGAACCACTCTAGGCCTTCAGTTGTCATGGCTCTTCAGTCTCCTTCAAATTGGAAGTCTTACTTATACTTTTTGAAAACTTTTTATTTTCAAACTTACCGGACAGCTGCAAAAATAATACAAACCCTGTACAGAGAACACCAACACAGTTCCTCCCCACCCCAGATACCCAGATCCATCAGTTTTATCGTTTTCTCAACTTTGCCCTTCTTTCCTTCCTTCTGTCCTTCCCGCCTTCCATCTGTCGAATACCTATTTTCTGCACATTTGAGAGCAAATTGCCTGTATCATACTTCTTGAACACATAATACTTCCCGTGTACATTTTCTATGAATAAGCATTTCACTTATGTAACCAACTTAATTGCAGTTATCAAGCTCAAGAAATTAAATGTTGATAAAAAGGTTGCATTCTGTATTCCAAATTTTTCTTATGTCCCAATATCTTTTTGAGTCTTTCTCCTACATTCTTAGATCCTATCCAGTATTGTGTATTGTGTTTCATTGTCTTTATGTCATTAGCTTTGTCTCTCTCCCTTTTCCAAATGTGGAAACATATATACAATTTAAATATTCCCATCCTAACCCCTCTCAAGCATACCATTTGGTGGGAGTAATTACATTTAAGTGTTACCAACATCTATTACTAGAACTTTTCCTTCCCTCGAACAAAAAAATCTTCACTTATTTTGCATTAAATTCCCATTGACCCCCCTATCCCTGGCAACCTGTTCTCTACTTTCTGTTTCTGTGAGTTTGCACATTCCCTGATACTTTCATTGCGTGTACCATGCAGCATAAATTTAACATGCTGAATTTATAATAATCTCATTTGCTTTTGATACCAACTTAACTTCAATAGCATATATAAATTTATGTTCCTATAACCATCTGTCCCCCCCACCTTTATGTAGCTCATCACAAGTTACATACTATAGATTGAATCCCAAACTATTGATTTACATTACATTTTATGCATTTGCCTTTTAAATCCTGTAGGAAGTAAAAAGTAGAGTTACGAATTAAAAATGCAATAGTACTGCTATTTATAGTTTTCCATATTATCTTTACCAGAGATCTTTATTTCTTCATGTGACTTCAATCAGTTATCTAATATACTTTCCTTTCTTCTTGCAGAACTCCCTTTAGCATTTGTTCTAGAAACTTGCTCACTTTTTGTTCATCTAGGAATATCTTAACCCTGCTACCTGCCACCTCGTTTTTGAAAGATAGTTTTGCCAGATATAGATTTCTTGGTTGTCACTTGTTTTTGCTCTCAGCATTTTAAATATGTCTTTCCACCACCTTCTGGCCGTCTTCCTACTGCTCTCAAAAATTTCCCTGTGCTTTTACATTTGCCTTTGATTATAATATGCTATGGTATGAGTCTATCCTTCTTGGAGTTCATTGAGAATCTTGGATATGTATATTCATGTCTTTTTTGTTAAATATGGAAAGTTTTCAGCCATTATTTTCTTTGAATACTCTGTTTATCCCTTTGTCTATTTCTTCTCTTTCTGGGACCCTAAGAGTCCTTATGTTGGTATGCTTGATGGTGTCCCACAATTACCTCAAGTTCTGTTTACTTTTCTTCATTTTTTCCTATTATTCCTCAGACTGGATGATTTCAGTTTTCTTATCCTCAGCTTCACTGATTGTTTATCTGCCACCTCCAGTCTGCTGTTGAACCTCTCTAGGGAATTTCTTATTTTAACTTCTTTTATTATATAGTATAACATATATACAAAGCAAGGAAATAAAAAAGCAGTAGTTTTCAAAGCACCGTTCCACAAGTAGTTACAGGACACATCCCAGAGTTTGTCTTGGTCTAACATAGGAACCTCTCACATTTTTCTTTCTAGCTACTCCAGAATATAGGAGGCTAGAGGACTTAAATATTTTTTATCATCATAATCAACTTTTTTCTCCTTTTTTTTGGTGAATAATAACATAAATGCGAAAAAAGCTATAAATTTCAAGGCACAGCACACAATTAGTTGTAGAACAAATTTCAGACTTTGACATGACTTACATTGTCACAATTTTAGATTTTTACTTCCAACTGCCCTAAAATACTAGAGGCTAAAAGAGTTATCAATTTAATGATTCAGCATTCATATTCATTTTTTAAATCCTATCTTCTGTGTATAATTCCACCATCACCTTTGATCTTTCCATCCCTCTCTTTAGGGGTGTTTGGGCTATGGCAATTCTAAATTGTTCATATTCAAAAGGTCTGTCACTAATATGGGGTAGGGAGATTGAACTATCTTATGTTCTAAAGAGGCTGAGCTAGGTTTCAGAACTTATCTGGACCAGGGACCCATCTGGAGGTTGTAGGTTTCTAGAAAGTTACTATAGTGCATGGAACCCTTTTGGAATCTTATATATTGCTCTAGATGTTCTTTAGGATTGGGTGGAATGGTTCCAGTTGGGTATTGGCAGGTTATGATAGGTAGCAAGGTCTAACTGAAGCTTGTGTAAGAGCAACCTCCAGAGTATCCTCTCGGCTCTACTTGAACTCTCTCTGCCACAGAAACTTAATTAATGACACCTCTTTCCCCCTTTTTTGGTCAGGATGGAATTGTTGATCCCATGGTGCCCAGTATGGATTCATCCCTGGGAGTCATTTCCCTTGTTGCCAGGGAGACTTTCATCCCTGGATGTCATGTCCCAGGTAGTGGGGGAGGGCAATGATTTCACTTGCAGAATTGGGCTTAGAGAGACTGAGACCACATCTGAGCAACAAAAGAGGTCCACCAGAAGTAACTCTTTGGCATGCCTATAGGTAGTCTAAGCATTTCTGCTGCATACATAAGCTTCACAGGACTAAGGGTCCTGATTGAAGGTATGGCATATTGATTTGGGTGTTCTAGGGAATTTTTAATTTCTGTTACTGTCGTCTTCAGTTCTGTTTGGTTCCTTTTCTTAATTTCTCTCTATTGGTAATCTTTTCTGTTCATCTATATTTTCCAGATTTCCTTTAGGTCTTTCAGCATATATTAGGACCATTTTAAAAAGGTCTTTGCCTGGTATATCCAGGTATCATCAGTTTCTTCTTACTGATGGTTTCTGATGCTTTAATTATTCCCTTTGCCTGTGCCATCACTTCTTATTTCTTTCTTTGATGTGTTGTAAACTTCTGCTGCAACCTGGGCATTTTGATATTTTAACATGTTATCGTGGAAATTTAGACTCTGAATCATCTGTTCTTTTAGCTTGCATCGAGCTGTTTTAAGACAGAGCTTTCCTTGAATGCCAGGAGCTTAAGAGGAAAGGAAGGGGGTGTGGGTTAATAAAAGCGCGTATCCCAGTGTTTGCAGCTTGCCCTTAACATGTGTGCTCCTTCAGGGTTTATCCATACATGAGTTTAGGGAATAGCTCAAGGCCAAAGTATAGGGACCTTCCTAATCCTTTATATGCATGTATAGTGTCTTGGGCATGTGTGTTTTACCCAAGGAATTACCCTATTTACACAAATCCAAATGTCCCTTCAACCCTAGGAACAGCTTACCCCCAGTCCCAGGCTCTGCACTGTCTGTCCTCTAGCCAGCAGTCCTTTGCCCCAGGCAGACGCTTTACTTTGTCCCAAGCCATCTGCAAGGGCAGGGTCTGGACAGTGCACTCCTAAGGCTATTGCCAGGCAGATTGGGCAACATACACATCCTCACAGTAGGCACATGAGGATTACTTTGCTCCCTCCACATCAAGATCAGGTGTCCACACTGGCTGTGTGGGCTGGCTCCATACTGAGCTGGTCAGTGGTAGGGGAGGTGCCAGTCGGGTCCTCATAAAATCCTCCCACTTTTGAGTAGCCTTTTTCTTGATTCATTGCTCTTTACTGCAGTCCTTGAATTGTTTTCTGGAGTTGTGAGAAAGATATTTCTGCCAAATCTTGCTGGTTGTTTATCCAGCAAAAATCGACAGCTTCTGTGGGGACGACAGAGCCCTGGAACTTTGCACTCTGCCATCTCAATCAGGACAGGTACCTCGGCTTTCTCTTAGACTTTTATGACCTTGATACTTTCTGTAGTTATTTTGTATAATGTCGTTCTATTTACGCTTGTCTATGTCCTCATGAATAGATTCAGGTTATAGCATCTTTGGCAGAAGCGATGCTTTGTTGTCATTGTGGCCTGTCAGATGCTCACAATTTCATTGTCCCATCACTGATGACAGTCACTGTAATCACTTGATTAGGGTGGTATCTGCCAGGCTTCTCCATGTAAAGTTCCTCGTTTCCCCTTTGTAATTAATAAATGTTTTGTAGGAAGGTGTATAAGGATCCTTTTCCTCATCAAAATGTCAATATATGAGTTTATGCGCTATTGCAGTCCAACTCTAAAAGTTCATTCTAATTGTCCTGTCCTTATTTTAAAAACTTACTTCTATGACAGTGATAAATCTAGCTCCCTATATATATATATTTATATATATGTAAAACCGGTCTTACAGTGCCTTCCCCACCTCACCCCTTTGTCTTTGGCACCTTATGCCAGGCTGCTCCCATAGGTGATACCCTTCAACCCAATTATTCTTCGAATACGCATGGTAGGCTATCATTGTATACAGACACCCCATGCTGTGCTGCCCTGATGTTTGGCCGTCTTCCTTACCCCACTGCATTATCAGTTCCCACTTCAGGCTGGCCCCCTGTCCCCAGGATACCTATCTTGGGCAGGAAGGGACAGGAAGAAGAAAAAGTACTGAGCAGTTTTCATGTCTTTGAACATTCTGAGTGAAAGAGTGGTAGCTGTTAGAAGTATTTCATTCTTTAAAACCTATTCTGTACTAATTATACCAAGGTAAAGTTACATATATTTGTGTTTTGTCATTTGAGTTGGCGTTTGAACGAATGAATGCAGTGGTGTACATGTCCTAAGTTCAGTGGTTAGTTTGAAAAATGAAACTGTACTTAAAATCTGGGTAAAAATGAATCTTATAGTTTGGGGAGGAGTGTTTGAAGAAATGAACAGTTTTTTCAAAAGTATACCCAAATAACTTAGCCTTTGTTTACCTTTTAATAAAAGGACTGTCTTTGTGGCAGTCGTTGCTAACTTAATCTCTGTCATATGCATATGTGGGTAGAGCGAGTTTGGATAGCACTTGTTAACTAAAACCAATTTCTTTTTTGAATAATGCTTCAAAATTCTTATATGTCTGATCTTATCTCCCTGTGTGGCTATTTGGGACATCTGTGGTTTCAGTGTTTCCTGTTCCAGCCAGCCTCCTGAGGGCTCCTGCAGTGAAGTTGTGTTAGCATTTGTGCTGGAAATCTGTCACAGGGCCTGGGTTCTGGCAGAGTGCCCCTATAAAGAAAAGCCACAGCCCCAGTGGGGAAAGCACAGGGTGGAGTTCTTCCACACTGATACTGGCTGCTTTCCAGACCCTTTAGTTTGGAAGTTTCTTCTTTTTTCATGCTCCCTTTAAGGGAAAACAAAACAAAACTATAATACCTAGTACTTGGACATACAGGGTTATGGGCTGAGAATGTGCACAGGCAGGTGTGTGTATTTGGGGTGGGGGTGCGGACGTGATAGTGCTCATCTGCCACTGATTTTCTTCTGGGTGTGACCTCATTAGTAATGATGGTGCTGTACGGTGAGGCGGTGCTTCTAGAGGCTTTTCCTGTGGTGGACATTTTGGATCCTTGGGATTGTCTGAACAAAGAAATGGGGTTCTCCTGCGAAATCATTAACTACCTTTCTGTGGCATTCTGTGAACAAAAAGCTGACATGTTGAGAGTCTAGGGCATCGTGATCAGTTTCTCACGGATCTCTGGAGTGTTCCAGAATGGCAGCTATTTAACAGATGATATGGGGTCCTCTTCCTGTCTTCGTGGTAGGGTTACCTGATCAAGCAAAGAAAATACAGGCTGCCTAGTTAAAGGTGAATTTCAGATTTACAACAGATAACCTTTTTTAGTGTGTGTCCTATACAATATTTGGAACATAATTATACTAAAAATTACTTGTTACTTATCCAAAATTCTAATTTAACTGGGTATATCCTTTTATCTGGAAAACATGCTTCATGGGTTTTTGCATGATGCAGTAATAACTTGGATACACGTTTTATACTTCGAATAATATATATGCATGGCTAGTTTTTAAAAAGTAGGTTGGCTTCGTAACACAAAAGTTAGCTTTATTGTGCCATTTTCAAGAAGCACAAATAAAATCCTTGGGTAAATGAAAGTTTGGACCTTAATCTTATCCCTCCTTAAAAGACAATTGAACTGCAGTTGAGTTGGCAAATCACATATACTGGATTCCCATATTGAGCCCTTTTGAATCAGCCATTTTAAGTTAGGAACTTAAAGTTATATTACCCAGAATTTCTCATTATCCTTTTCCCCACCTCCCTCTCTTTAGTGATTCTTCATTTTGTAGGTTAGAAATTTTAGGTCTCTAAATGTTCTTCTCACAAAAAGTCGTCTTCCTTTGTCCATTGATTAAGATAGGAATCTATAGTTTTAAACAGTATAGACTATTCTATCTGGGTTGTATTTGTTCATGTAATAATAATAATAATAATAAAAGTTCTATAGGGCCTTCTGCCTTGCTTTGTCTTTTATTTGGCCAGTATTTCCTTTGGCATATTCTACAAGAAGAACAGAGAGCCCCATGTGATACAAGTACAGGTCTCTCCCATCCTCTTTTAGATACTTTCCCCCATATCCTTTGACTTACTTAATTCTACCAACACTCTCTTCTAAGAGCAAATGGTTATTTTTCCTAATTTTGTAAGTGAAAATAATATTCTCCAAGCCTGTCAATTTATTGAGTATCTCCCCAAAGGATAGGTTTTGGCTTATTAAGACTTAGAATTGTCTTAGTAACCTTGTCTTGTTTAATGAGTAGCATCCCGTAGGGCCCTTCTGTCCTCAGCTCTATCATTGTGTCTTTCCCTGAGTCTCTGGTCCCTGACCTCTGGAAGAAATTATTAGAAAGCAGATTCATGATTTAGCGTCATAGTAAAGATTTGACTTAAATAGAATCAAGAAGTTATTTAAGGCTTTTTAATGGTTTAGTGCAGGGGTCAGTAGACTTTGTCTATAAAGGGAAAGATAGTAAATACCTTGCTTTCAGACATGTGGTCTCTGAAGCATGTTCTTTGTTGTTTCTTTTACAATCCTTTAAAAGCATAAAAAACATTCTTAGTTGTAAGCTGTACAAAAATCAGATTATGGTGTGTCAGTAGTTTTCCTAAGTAAGAGTGTTTGTGTCTAGAAATATATTACATGAAAAGTAGCCTGGGTTCTGAGGTTCATCCTTTATTTTTGATGTATGTGGAAGGAATATCAGTGGGGAGGGAGGTAGGGTAAAAAATAAAGACTTAGTAATAAGATTGATAATGTTATGCTGTAAGAAAATAAAAAGGGGGTGGGGCCAAAAATAAAGACTTAATATTATAAAGATTGTTAGTGTTTTGAGCTGTAGGCAATATAAATAACGTAGAGGAGACTCCCTCCCCCATTCCAACTTTCCTTGAGACAATTACTCATATTTTTAAAAGGAGAATTTTTTCTTTCTTGCTTGAACTTTTGACCTTTTATTTATACTAAATAAAATGACATTCTGGCAGATTCTGTTATATGTGTTGCCCAAGTGGTCCGATAGAAATTTATGCCCAAAGGAAAAAGAAAGCTAAGCAGGCCATTGCATTATCTTCTCTGTCTTTGTGTTTACTCCTGACATGGCAGATTTGTTGAAGTTTTGGGTAGAGCAGCATATTCTAACCAGCTTTGCTATCTTTCAGAACTCACATTTCTTAAGAAACCACCTAAGCATTTTATTGTGCAGTGTTGTGGGGTGGAATGTAGCATTCACGTACACTCAATAGAATGTTTGCTATTTGATTCACTCCATCTTTTTTTCTGGCTTCCTTTGAAAGATAATACTTAGTGTTCCTCCAGACTGTACCGATACCAACATCCATGCTCCCAGAATCACCTTCAGGGGAAAGACAGCCCAGTAGACTAATCGTACACTCCATACCTTTCCTGCTGGTGCTCTTGCTGAGCACCGTTCTGTGAAAAGGCATCCATTCGCTTCCTGTCTGTAGTAAATGGAAATTGGTGTATTTCCCATCACCTTTTTCCCTCCAGATCTTTACACGTCATGTTTGGACCCCAAAGCAATTATGAGCAGACAGACATAGCTTCCATGGAAGCTGTTGAGACCCACTGAATTGTGACTGCTGGACAAAGGCATTTTGTTTAGAAGACTTGTCCCAGAGTGGTGTTCGAGTCTGAAAGAGGGGCCGGCAGTGTCTCGTTCTTTCTGTTGTGAACTAATAGAGGAAAGCTGATGTTTGCTGAGTGGATGGCTGTACTCACTGTCCAAACAGATCTCTATTTGCCAACTGTGAACACATTGCTGCCTCTGTGAGGTACTCCATCATGCCTTGAATGGATCCTCTTGTGTTCAGAATTTTCTGACTCAAAGAGAGGGAGAAAGAAATATTTCTCCCAGACTTTGGCATTGACTTTAGATATTCTCATCAGACCTTTAGAAAACAAGTATGCACCAGAGATGCTTTTTAAGGACAATGAGAAGGGACTAGAGAAAATGGAATAAAGTAAGACAGTCCCATCAAAACACCTTTATTCTCACCACTTGTGGCCAAGCTTTCTTAAATAAACCAAGGCCACCATGGTAAGCAGAACTATGAGAATATTCCTCATTTCTCCTGAGTAAAAGAAAACTTTCAGCACCAGGTTTCCAACTCATGCTCATTTCTGTTCACTTACCTCCCAAACCAATTAATACATTCATAATGTGCTACTAAATGGGTAGTAGTAGAGTTTCTTTCAACCTGAGTAGTTCTATAAAAAAATAGGTTAATTGGCATGAAGGAATTTTTATTACTTTATAAATTCCCTTGTAATTTTAGAGTGCTAAGCTTATTTTATATTAAAACGTGAAAAAAAATGAAATTTTTGGGTTGTCATTGTCACTTTCTGTACTGCAGAAGTCCACAGTGGTAGTACTTCCTGGCAGAGTCCAATATTACATGTATTGAGGGCCTAGCTCAATACATTGAAGTTTAGACATTCCTTGTTGTTCTAGTTTGCTAGCTGCCGGAATGCACCACACCAGAGGTCATTGCTTGTGTATACAAATGTTACTGAATTTTGCACATTAATTTTATATCCCACCGTTCTGCACATTCTGCGCATTAGTTTTATATCCTGCCATATCTTAATCCATTCTGCCCATCTGTATCTTTTTTTATTGGCAAGTTTTTACTGGAAATGTGTTTCTTGATTCCACCATCTTATCTTTTTAATTTTATTTGTCAGATCTATATATTCTTTTCCCTTTTTCTCTTTGTATTCTTTAAATTACCCTTAGTGGTACTCTTCAATTCTGTGCCCTCCTCAGGACCTCCCTTTCCTGTCTTTTTTTTTTTTCAGCTGGCAGAACTCCTTTTAGTATTTCTTGTAGGGGTGGTCTCTTGTTGACAAATTCTTTCAGGACTTCTTTGTTTGTGTAAACTTTAATCTCTCCCTGAATTTTGAAGGACCATTTGGCTGAGTACAGAATTCTTGACTGGAGGTCTTTCTCTTTCAGGATCTTGAAGATACCATACCACTGCCTTCTCGCCTCCAGGGTGATGGTGGAGTAGAACTCAGTGTTGTTTGATTTCCCTTGTATGTAGTAGATTGTTTTTCTCTTGTCGCCTTCAGGATTTTTTGCTTGTCTTTCACATTTGACAGACTGATTAGTATGTGTCTTGGGGAAGGCCTATTTGGTTTCAGTGTGTTTGGAGTTCTTTGGGCTTCTTTGACTTGTATATTTACATCCTTAATGAGGGTTTGGAAGTTTCCCCCCATTATATCATCAACTACTGTTCCTAGCCCTTTACTCCTCCCTTTTCCTTCTGGAACTCCAATGATTCTTTGTGCGCTTTGTTGTGTCTATCATTTCCCTGAGTTCCCATTCAGGTTTTTCTATCTTTTTTGCCATTTACTGTTTTGAGTCTTTGAAGTCAATTATCCTGTCTTCTGTATCACTTATTCTTTCTTCTGTCTCTTTAAATCTGGTGTTGTGTGCCTCTAGTATGTTTTTTATTTGGTCAACAGAGTCTTTAATCTCTGTGATTTAGGCTATTTTTCTATTTATTCTTTCAAATTCCTCTTTATGCTCTTCTACTGTCTTCTTGATCTCCTTTATATCATTTGCTGTCCCACTTATTTTATTAAGTAGAGTTGTATGAACATATAGTTGTTCCAACATCTGTGTCTTCTCTGGTCTTTAATTTGGTCATTAGGCAGGGCTATATCTGTCTGCATTGTGATATATTTAGCGATCTGCTGTCTTTGTGACATGTAAATATCTTGATTGATTTACTTTGGGAGTGGATTTCTTTCAGTAGTCTAAGGCCTTGTGTTTGCGGGATGATTGCATAGGAGAGAGCAAGGCATGAGTTCGGCACTCAGTGTGGTGATTTGTTTCAGGGCAGGTATAGGCACAGGTTGGGGATGTTTTGCTGATGCTTGTGAACATGGGTGCCCTGTGGCCAGGGAAGATGTAGCTGTGTGGGTGCACCGGTCTGGGGAGCGTAATCCTGGCATGTGCTGGTAAAAGGCACAGGGCCCTTTGTGCGCTGCGTAGAGCTGTGGCAGCAGGTCGACGTCATGTTTTCGTGGATTGGGTACAGATGTGACACCACTGTGCAGGTCAGCACTTTCTCTGAGCTGGGAAATGTGGCTGAGGGCCACTCACATGCACAGTTCTAAGACTGCTGTAAAATGTGGTTCCCAGAGCTAAATGACGCGATTGGGGACCCATGTACATGTTTGGGCCTGGGAATGCTATAAACGGATAGGTAGGGCTCAGGAGGGATGGAGTGAGGCTGTGCGTCACTATGGATGGGGGGTGCAGGGCACAGTGGTAGCCTAGGTGTGGAAGTTAGTGTCCGCAACCTTTATTTGCTGGCAGCAGCCTGCAGGGAATAGGGAGGTTGGGGGATGTAGTGCTCAAGAGGGGTGTGGGAGAGGTAGGTTGGGCTGCAGTTGGGGTGGGGGTGTGGGGATGTATGTGCACTGGGGGCTTTGGTGGGGTGGGGGCATCTGGAGCGTGGATTAAGGGAGCGGATGACGGGGTTTGGGTGCATGGGGTGTGGGCTGAGTCATCGGTCATGGGGCTGTGCTGGTGTGGGTAGTGTGCCCAAGGAACATGGCCTAACTTCATAGTCCTGTGTTCCTGTCCATGCACTTCGGTGGGCTCTGCACCTCTGTCACAGCTCCAGCTATGTCAACATGTGTTTTTAATTGGATATCAACTGAATGTAGTCAGGCAGCATTTTTTTCTTTTTTTTGCAGCATGAAAATTATGTTGCTTCTTACTGATGGTATGATTTGAAGAAATATAGGATTGATAAAAATATGACCTTATACTGCCTTTGAAAAGATGCATCATTATTTTTTCTTTTCACTCTATTGAGTAGGGGTTCTTTCTAGTCTTGGAACTGCTAATAAATATAGATCAATTGTATTCATTCATTCATTTATTGATTTATTGACTTACTGATTGATAATCCCTCTAGGAACCTCTTTAGTTGAGAAGTTCACAGCAATGTGATTATAACTTCATGACAGTCCCCTTGAAAAACCTAGAGAGTGGGAATTAATTGAAGAAGCAAGTTCTCACTAAAAGGAAAATTTTGTTTCTTAAAAGTAAAATAAAATTACAAGTAAGCAATCTCTATATAAAACTTTTTCAGAATATTTCATAAATTATTTTGGTACTTTAAGAAATATTCATGGAATTGAACTAAGGTAGAGAGTGGGATCATACTATTTCTTCTGAAATAAATGTCTGTTCTAGATCTTCTTGCCAGGTTACAGGCTGTTACATTAATTATTTGGGGGGGAGGGTAATGGTTAAGGTTAGGGAGGGTAAAGGCTGACAAGTTAGTGAAATGTTTCAGTAAAACAAATGAATTTTACAGTCAAAATTTTTTTCTTAGCTTTTAAGAAGAACTAAGATTTACTTTTTTTCTACAGAGTTGTGCATTTGTGTATTGTCACTTTTTTCATTAAAATTTTCAGACAAAATTAAAAATTAAGATTTGCATATGAATACCCCAATGGGTGTGACTGTTTAGAAAATGAACTAAGATTTTATTGAAGACAACATCTTTTTTTTTCTTAGTTCAAATGAGAGAAATGTGGTCAGTTGAGAAGTTATTTGCTTTTTGGATGAATTACCCTGATATAGAATCATTAAATCATTTAGTTTTATACAAATTCACAGTGTTGAAATTTTGCCGCTGGCACATTTGAAAAGTTGGGATTGAAGACTAGAAAGTATCTTGATTAAATCTTATAATGACTGGGTATTCTGCTGTTGCAAAAACCTTTGGAATAGAGTTACAGATGATAACTTTCATTTCATATCAAATAATTTTATGATTTTGTGTGACAGTGAAAATGCACCTAAAACATATAACTAACATCTAAATGGTTACATACAATATTACAGAAGCTACTCATAATATATAATGTAGAAATATAAATATTCTCAAGTAGTGTAGTGCCAGTTCATCAAGGATCTTTATAACCAAGTACATATCAGAATGTAGAAGCAGAGGGACCTGTCGTGCAGTTCTCCCTCACTGCTGCAGTGGTTTGGCTCCCATCTGCGAAGTGCCCTGGGCACTTGAGGCAGAAAGATTGGTTGTTCATCCTCACTGATCAGCTGCAGGACGAAACCTTGAGCGTGGTTGGGGAGGGTGCTGGTGGTCTTGTTTCATCTGAACTTGACTGTGAGTAGACCAGGGCAATAATGATTTCTCGCACCTTGAGCGTACAGAGAGTGATGGAGTATAATGTTTCAAGAACCATTTTTTAGAAAGAAGTGTAGAGACACGGGGTTATTGGATAGATTGGAAACTATATTATAGAGGAGATTGTAAAGAAATCCCTGCTGGTTTTGTCTGGACAAGAGAGGGCTTGATGGAATTTAACTAAGAAATTGAATTGTTGTTTTACGGAATTGAGGTTTTATTTGGTTTGTGTGACTCCTAGAAGTAGGATTCAGATTTCTGCTTTGTAAAAGGGAAAACCATTTACCAATTAGGACGGTTAAAAAATGCTTGCTGCGTTTTGAGAAAGTGAACTCTAAATTTTAATCTGAAGTATTCTGGCCACTTGCTAGAGGTTGTGTCCAATCATTCAAACCTTAAACATAGACTTGATCTGGATGACCTTTAAGATCCTTCCCACTCCTGAGAGTCTCTGTTTCTGTGATCTTGACTGTCACGTAAAAAAAATAAAATATATATATATATATATAAAGAGATTTGATCAGCTGCTCTACCTGGTTCCCTATTCTTAGATTCATAGTGTTTCATGTTAAACTGTCTCTAGTGGCAAGTAGCCATATAAATAAATGCAGTAATTGCATAAACTGCTTCTTAATAGAGCATTTATTCTATATTATATAAAATCCTATGATCATTTCTTTGTTGCCATGGAAGTATAATAATGGTTGCTTTATCATGACTGAAAGCTGGAAGACTGTTTTTTAGCTCAATTACAGTCATCTTTGTTACTTGACATATATATATTCAGTTAAATATCTATGAATGGGATAAAGTTTATGGAACTCTGCTAATATGTCCATTTCCCCACCCACCTTACCTTTAAATTTTGCACTGAATTTAAGACTCAGATAGTTTGTAATTAATGTAAATTGGGGTATTCTTCAAGGATCTTGAAGGTGCTTAATTTCCCCCCCCCTTTATTTTATTTATGCTGTTATTTCTAGCTCATGTTTCCTCTTACTGGCCCATAGAACATCAGCGTCAGAATGAGCAGGGTGTGTGGTGAGGTGGGGGGTGCAGGGTCAGTTTTTGATACAAAGCAGATTTTGGAGACCTGGGAATCTGCATTTTCAAAAGGCTCCAAGGATGCTAATATAATTAAAACTTGGGGGTTGCAAGAAGAATTTTAGAGAGTATCAGTTAACAGCTGTTTTTTAGAATCTGCAAGTACAGACAAAAATGACACCAATACCACACAGCTCTAGAAGCAGCTCAGAACTCATCTGGTTCCTTTTCTTTTACTTTGCATTTGAGGCAGTTAACCTGAATAGTGAATGTGACCTGTTCAAGGCCACACAGACTGGATTCCATGTCTCTACTAATCCACCTGATTTTGATGGGGAGGGGTTGCAGAGAAGAATTTTTAAAAATATTGGAGGGGGTGCGAGGGTAGTTCAGTTGTAGAATTCTCACCTGCCATGTAGGAGACCTGGGTTCGATTCCAGGCCCATATACTTCTCAAAAACAAACAACAAAAATTCAACAAATGGTGCTGCAATAGCAGGATACTAACATGGAAAAGGCATGAAATGTGACCCCCACCATACAGCATACCAAAAATATATATATATATGTATTAGAAAGCTGAAGTGAGCCAATGATCAACTTCTGTATTCTTGTGATTTTTTTTTATGAGTCACTGATTTGAATATTATTTCAACCTTTTAATGTATCACAGGAACAGGTGGAAATAAATTCTGCTGAAAATAATTGGAGCCATGTATTTTCTGAGTGTTGTTTTTCTGCCTTGTTTGTGAACCTTCAACCCCCTGCCCAATCCATAGATTATTTCCTCCTCCTGCCTTTTAATTTTTTTTTTTCCAAATACGTGGTGTCTCTGACTAGTTTGCCTTTTTCAAAGAAAGGGTCAACTTTCTTTCCAAACATTTCTTTCTTCCTATTGTCTGTTCTCCACTTTTTTCAAGTAACACATCTGTGCAGACTGCCTAACAGATACATCCTCAACTTTGGGGCCAGGAAAATTTTTTACCAAATACTTTGACATTGTTTTATGCTTCTAGAAGTTAACATGATCCTTGGATAAATAAGACACTGGTGATGAGTCTCTTAGGACCTCAAAATGTATGCTTATATGGACAGGACTGTTTTACAGGTAAAATCAGGGGGCAGAGAAGTCATAAAAGACAATAGTTTCTCAAAGGGCAGTGATGTTGAATATTAATAAGGAGATGAAAATGATAAGAGTCCCTGTTTTGTTCATGCTCACAGATTAATCTGAGTTGAGGTACCTGGAAGGAGAGGGGTATTAATGACTTGAGGGCATTTCTGAGTTGCTCAAGTTTGTATATCATGTTATATATCTCTATAACATGTGTAGATTACACTGTTGTTTAAACATTAATAGTACTATATGTGAATCTCCTCCTTTTGATTTGTACTTTTTGTGTTTTTTTTAAACGCACTTGGTAATTTTGCCCTGCTTCCCTTTTTGCCTCTCCTGAGAGGGCCTAGTCTTGGCTATTCATGAGTAACATACTGAGGATTGGTAGTGTCCCAATGAGGTCAATTCAAAATATGGCTGTTCTCTTGAAGAGCTTGCTGCTTCTTCAGCTCAGGAAAAACCGCAGTGAATCTGTTAGACCTGTGCCATGATCCTTTCTGGCAATCTCTTCCCCCAAATGTAGACTCTCCATTTTCATTTGTCCATTTCTGTTAATAATTGGAGGGTTGGTTTCTGGAAATGAAATTGTAATATGTTAAGTGTAAGTGGAACCAGTGTGTCAGGTTTCAGAAACATTTTTTTGTGCAACCATAAAGCAATCGTGCTGCCCCTCAAACCATAAGTGTTTCAGCTAATTTTTATACCTTAAAAAATGGCAGTCCAGAGTGGCCCAGCCCTTCTCACAGTCACTTGGAGGTGGGCCCTAGCGCCCTGGATCATACTTTAAACACTGGGAACACTGTGATGGAAGCGTCTCACCAATTAGAAGTTGTTTACCACAAGTCAGTACTCAGCCTGCTCTTTGTTTGTCACATGCGAGCAAAAGAGTAAAGCACAGACTTTATAAACATAGCTGGTCGCTGGCTTTGCCTGTGTGGTTAGAAAGGCAGAGACTAGAGCTACAGATTAAACTGGTCATCTCAAAGCCCTTTATTAGGTCCCTACCAGCAGATAGTTCAGAGAATTTTTATTAGCAATCAAAATGCCTATGTAAAATTAACTTCAGAAGATTGCTAGTCCTGGGTTGAGAGACGACTTCCAACCTGACAGTGGCACAATATGAGTATAAAGCAACCTCCTTGATTGGAGAAAAAATGACATCAGCTAGTTAAAAATTGTGACTTTGTGTTTTATGGAAAGTTGGGCTCGTTTTTTTCCTTTCCCGTAATAACTATTTTGATTTTCTATCCCCTGAATCTCAAACATTTCTCTCTTGCCTTTGAATTTGTGGTGTATGAATTTAAAAGAACTTAGCTACTCAATCTGGTTGCTATGTTGTCAGTAAAATGCCTTTCAGATGCTCTTTTAGGCTTTCGGCAAGCAGTCTTGAAGGGGCAGCTGAAGTGTCAACCCTGAGAGCAGTTAAGAAGGGATCCTTTGTGGTTTGTAAACCTGATTAGAAGAAGAAGAATTGACTTGCTTAAATATATTAAATATATTGAGTAATGATATGTTGGTAAAGCTATACATTATTTTAAAATCAGCTTTCAGGTGGATGCTGTTTTTAATGTTCTTTCATTTGAAACAAATGAGTGATACAAGTCAGACCTTGTGAGGAATGCAGTCAGTTTTGTTGTCTGGTTAATCATTTCAATACAGTTTTCAAACTTTTTCCTCTAGAGCATGACCTTGGAATTGTAACATGGAGAAGAAATAAAATAGGATATGCACATTTGCCCCTGGGTTCCTCTCAGGGTTGTTATGAAAAGGCATCCTTGCTTTCCTATCTTTTGCTCACTGCTGTATCCTTCCTGGGAGACCAAATGGGGTGGGAGTGGGGGTCTGGGGAGGAGGAGTGGGCTAAGTTTAATTTGTCCTTGCTACCCTCTCAGGGCAGAGAAAACTGATGAGAGAATGACGGTTTTTGTAACCCTTTTAAAATACTCAAGGCCAGAGTAAACAAGTTCTGCCCCATTCCTCCTGGCAGGTCCCTTAGCTGCTTTCCTTGCCCCCCCCCCCCTTTTAAAATATTTTTATTGAGAAATCTTCACATACATACAATCCATACATGGTGTACAATCAACGGCTCACAATATCATCACATAGCTATATATTCATCACCATGATCATTTTTAGAACATTAGCATCACTCCAGAAAAAGAAAACAATGCCGTCTTTTAATGAACAATCTTTCTTTCTGATTCTTTTCTTTATAAAATCAGTAGACCTTAATATTATGCTTTAAAAACATCTGTATGTTTTAACTCAAGACATTTATGAGGAAATTTTAAATATTCTTGTTCTGATAAGAGAAATTTGGGGAAATTGTTGCCCTCAACAAGAAATTCTAAAGGACTCTGCTTGGAAATTATGCTTACCTGTTCCCACCACCTTTTTTAGTAGTTTCCTATTAGCTGGAATACCAGTATTTAGATGGAATGAGCCCTCTTTACCCTGCTTGATAAAGAGGTGAGAGACTCTGAGGGCCTTGATGAGCATAAAAGAACATGAATGGGGTGATATGCTTTTAAATGAAGAGTTCCATGCTCCTTCAGCTGCCTTTCTTTTAATCATGCTGTTATTATTTGCAGGACCTTTTCTTTGAGAACTATCAGAAGCCCTTCCTCAGTATCACTGAGTTTTATTATTCCTCAGAGTGTTGCAGTTTACAATGCCCAGGTTTAAGTATAAACAAGCATACCCGTGGGTTGTCTGCCATTCCAAACTTACCATTAAAAATAAAAGCAAAGACTGAATCTTAGTATTCATTTAAGTATGTTCAAACTGACAAGGTAATACTGAATGTTTTTCATTTGTATACTAAGTTATATTACTAATTTGGATAACACGGTGAAGTTTTACATAAAGAGCTGGGGCCATGAATGGCTGAGATCCAACCATGCAACTTCTTGAACCTTTTCTGTTAGGTCTTACACCTAAATCTTTAATCACTCTGTTGTTAGGTTAGACTTTCTGTAAGCGTTCATGGCTGCTTGAGATGTCTGGGCTCTGTGCCTGTGACTCCTTGCTGAGATCCATGGTGTCTGTTACAGAAACCCCAGGCCCAAAGCAGGGCCCAAAGCTGGATATCCCCCATTCCCATGCAGTTCTGTGTGCCTCTGTGTTACTAATTCTGCATGCCATTCTTTCTATAATTAACAACAGAAATGCTCTTCTTTTCAATGTCATTGTGACCTCGGCATCCTCCTGCACAGGATCTGGCAACCAGAAAGCTTTAGCAAAGTTTTGTTGACCTGAACGAAGTAAGAACCTAGAGCTCTAAAATCTAGAGTTAAAGGTTGTGTCATGGGCCTCTCTCCTGATACCGGATATCTTTGATATCAACCTTAGAGCTTGTGTTTCTGTAACTCTGAATTTAAATCAGGTTCCTTTAAAAATTCTGTTAGGTCATTTAAGCCTGTTGTGAATGGATTCACCAACTTCCTTTTATCGTTCCTTTCCAGTTACTAAATGAACTGTTTAAGTATACTCACCTCCCCACTGGAAAATCGTCTGCACCAGAGCTCCCCTAATAGAACAGTGGCTGCCTCTTTATGAAGTAGTTTGTTGTTCTTCTCAGATTTGTAAAATCCTCTCTCTGGCTTTTAATTCCTTATAACATATTGCTCAGTAAGTGTTTGTTGAATTCAGCGATATATATTAATTAGTATAAGCATAGCAGTGTATATTTACACAGTACATATATTGATGTTATTAACGTTTAAGCGTTAAAACGACTTGATAATGTAGATTGGGGAGATGTCTCAATTGAGTGAAGTTGGGATTCACCAAATTTAATCTTATGTAAGAATTAAACCACAATCTCCCTTACCTTATGTCCTTATACAGCCAGCAAAACAAGTTCGAAAGAGTACTATGTGAAAGAAAGTCTTGGGTTTTAATTTGGCAAGATAATTTGTTAGCTATCTGCCTTCATTTGTGTTTTGAAATGGCCAAGCAGTAAGTTGGTGATGACCCATTATTTATGAGTTTTGTTCCTTGGTGTAGTGGATTTTGCAGGAAGTTTGGGCAGTTTGTTGTTATATTCAATTGCTACTTTTAAGGATAATGGTTCTTGTAATAAGGCCAATGTGAGAGAGCATAGTGGATCAACTTTCAGAAAATAGGAGCTGGTCCTTTGAGTGTGTGTAGCTGCCTCAGGGCGTTTAGAAAGTTAGGCACACCCAACTTTCTAAGGTTTCCTAGAAATTAGGAAAAGATAAGAGGTAATTTTAGGGAATTGTAGAGCTAGGATTTGGATTGCAAATTAGATAACCCATCCTTCCCTTATACTTTTCCTTTTGAAACATAATACTAATTCGTATGTCTTGAATAATAATACATTGCATTTTCAAAAGGAGAACATTACTTGAGATGGAAACATTTTAGAAGGAAAAATGTGAAGAACAAAACAACTGGCTTACTCACTTGAGAAACCATGTAATTCTTCTTTTGGCTTCTGTGGTAAATGACTACAGTATATAAACTTCCTTGCTCATACAGTATTTTCCTTCAGTTGTTCAATGTTATAAAGTTGTTTTTAAATTTCTTCTTCTTCTTTTTTTTTTTTTTTTTGCATGGGCAGGCACCAGGAATCGAACCCAGGTCTCCAGCATGACAGGCAAGAACTCTGCCTGCTAAGCCACTGTGGCCCACCCATAAAGTTGTTTTTAAATACCACTATTTGTCAAAACACTGTACTAGGTATAGGTACTTTATATGTCTTAATCTTCTGATCCTTAAACCAACCTTTCAAAGTAGTTGTCACCTCTTTTATGGGTAGGGAAAGTACTGATCAGTTAGAAAAGTTTGAAGTGACTTGTCCACGGTCATGCTAGATAGTGGTAGAATCAGTATTCAAATCATACCTGCCTGCCTTGAGCCAAAGCCTTTGGTCTTTGATGGACTCCAGACTGCTCTTCTCAGCCTGTTTTCTCTCTGGCAGGATGCCTTTGGGAGGAAGAGGTTACAGGTTTACAGGTTGGAGAGACTGCATACCCTCCTCATTTTATCTGAACCAGAGAAATATGCCACCTGTACTCAGCTTCTGTATGACAATTGTGTATGATAGAAAATGACTTTGCAGCAATATTTTAAGGAACAACAAATCTTATGCATGAAGGGAAGTCAAATTAGAAATAATGATGAGCTAAAAATGGCAAGAACAGAGTTCCAGTCCCTGTTGTTCCTCACCTGCCTGCTGTTACTGGGCTAGTCAGTTTGCTGCTGGACCTCGGTCTCTTTATTTGTGAAAAGTATGACTTCCACTAAGTTCCTAAGGACCTTTTCACTGCTTAATTTTGTAATTACTAACCTTTCATACAAAATGATCTTTTAAAACCTCATTGAATTTAGATAGTGCTTGAAATGCCTCCTTATGTTTGTTTTTATCCCTGTAATTAGAGGATAGAGGATAGAAAACTCATCTTACTAGTTTTTGCATGGCACCTTCTCTGTAAATAGCATCCTTACAATTTGAGTGTATATGTGACGACAGTGCTTTAGGAGATTTGTATGTGGTTGTTTTTTGGCAGTTTATGAGTAACCTGAGTTACTCTCTGATCTTTTCTTGGTTATGTGCTTATTGTCTTTTAACCCACTAAGTCAGAAGCTCTCAAAGTGGCGTCTCTGGACCATCAGCATCCACATCACTTGGGAAACTTGTTAGATGCTAATTCTTGTGATCCGCTTCAGACCTTTTGATTCTGAAATTCTGGGAAGTAGAGTCTAGCAATATAGTCTGCCAGATGATTCTGATGCAACCTAAAGTTTAAGAACTTTCTTTGTGGGTAGGACCTGTGCTTTATTATCTTTTATTCTTTCTAGTTTCCTTTTGGAATTTACCAGTATTGAATTTAAAAAAGAAAAGAAAAGGATGTCAAGGCTCCCCAAAGTGCCCACATAATCTTTTACCTTGTCTGGGAATCTTGAGTTACCATGAATAGTTGGAGAGTCATTCTTAGGCCTTCAGCAGATTCATAAGACCTCTCATCTTCTATTTGGTCTTAGACCATGATGCACTGGGCAAATAAACTTTTATTTTGGTGGTTTGTTCTGAAAGTTACTTTCACCATAATTATCTGCCTATCTACTCTCCTTATGTCTACTTCTGACAAGAAGAGTTTCTCTTTTTTTGGCAATTTAGAAAGAGTTAAGTCATTTGATAGGGCCTATTGGATTTTATCACATTATTTCACCTTTGTTTCCTTTTTCTCATTAATTTTATCTTACTATATTATGACCTCAGCTCCCTTACATCCTTTTGAACATGATAATATTTAATTTGAGAATATACTTTCTTGTTGCTAAAGGTTCTTGTTGAAAAATGACCATTTGGAAACACAGCTACCAGTTTATAGACAAACATATAAAACAAAAAAACTCTACAGTCACCACCTATATACTTATTGGGGTATATAAGTATATATATATACATGCACTTATTATTTGAATAACCAGCTTACTCAAATATTATTTTAAAATGTCCAAAATTGTAGTTTAATTATTTTTTTTATCGCTGGTCTTATTTCTAAGGCTGGTTTAAATGATGATTTACCCCCTGCATTCCCAGTTGCCCCCACTTTAGGATTTCTGTACCTCATTGGGACCGCTACCTTAAATCAACCTAGTTGACTCTATACCCAGAATGGGTGAATGTTCTAAATATAGCATTAATTCCCAACAGAGTGAGGGTTGTCTAAATGTGTGTGCTCTGGGGGATTGCTGGTAGCCAAGAAAGCAGGATGGCCTCTCAGCCTCAGTGTGCCCTGAGGAGCCCTCTGTGAGCCTGTGTGTGATCCTAAATATGCAGTGTTGCTAGTCTTTCCTTTAGTCTCTTTAATGTGGGAATAGTCTTAAACTCATTGTATGAATTACTGTCAGTGGAATAATTACACTGCCTGACAACCTTTCTGGTTCAAGGATTGCTGTGCCAGTAAATGAAAAGTCAGTTAACTAACAATTACAACTAGCCTACTTTTAAGATGTTAGACCATGTTCTTGCATATGTATTTAAAATTTATTGACTATAAATCAATTGTAGTTTTTGTTTTTGCCTCACATCTTGTACAGTGAAAGTAAGGAATTCTTGGCTGTTGAATTCACAGCCTGAAACCTGAAATTGATTACATTTCTTAGGGCATTTTTTTTCCCATCAAGTTAATTGGCTCTTAGCATAAATTTCAGTTCTACAAATTGTGCATATGACGTTTTTCATCTGTCTATGAGGGAATTCATGTGGTCTCTAATTGAGCTTCTTCTTAATGAGTCTGTCCACGAGAAAGAAACCTGCTCTCTGATACGATTTTGGAAGTATACTTTTGTTTTTAAACTATATACATTTACGTCTATCTGCAGAGAACTGCTTGTATGTAACCAATGTGTTTAATTAAAGGGTATTATAGACACCTTAAAATAATTTTTTTAAATTTTCAAAAAATGTAATAGTCTGTTAATTTCCCAGTAGTCAAGTAGGAGCTTGGTTATTAAAGAAAAATGTGTCTTACCCCCTCGTACCTGACCCCCCTCCTATCACATGGTTAGCTTTGGCGTTTGAACACGAAGAGAGACATTCTTCACTATATTCTAAGCTAAATTTTTTACATGGGTAGGCACCGGGAACAAACCCGGGTCCTCTGGCATGGCAGGCCAGCATTCTTGCCTGCTGAGCCACTGTGGCCCGCCCTCTAAGCTGAATTTTAAGTTTTGTGTGCCATGAGTATATCAATTATATATATAAAAAAAAGGATCCTAGTCTTAGAATTTTAGAAAGGGAAGTTTGTGCTTTAATTAGGGAAGGATTTTAATACTATCATGAAGGTCTCAAACACAAACAGTTGAAGAGAGGCATTAATTTCACTGGTACCTTTTTCTCATAACAGCATTATTAATGGGATTTTATTTCACTAGCTTTTAAATTCCAAATGCCTGAGGGTGCAACAGTTTATTTCAGAAAAGATAGAAACCTTGGAATTCTAA
Source organism: Myrmecophaga tridactyla (assembly GCA_004026745.1). Classification (NCBI taxonomy): domain Eukaryota; kingdom Metazoa; phylum Chordata; class Mammalia; order Pilosa; family Myrmecophagidae; genus Myrmecophaga; species Myrmecophaga tridactyla. The sequence goes on along the minus strand of PVIY010004865.1, from coordinate 831 downwards.
GCACAGTTGAATTTTGGATATATATATTTCGCAATGCCCTTTGGAAGAGTTTTGGTGACAGGGACAAGAGGAAGCAGGAACAGGCGTGTTAAAGTCATTTGGCTACGCTTGAAATGAAGGCCAAGAAGAAAACATTTTCTAACCCCAGTGACCGTGGGGTTCTTATACTTCTAGGGAAATTATTTAATCATAGGCTCTTTGGAAGGCTGTCATAAATCGATGTTGATGTTAGGCAGTCTGTTTATTTGTAATTAAGTATTAACACACTAAATAACTGCTGTGAGTATTAACTCGCCGTTCATTGTTTGCCTTAGATGTGTGATTAACGTTCATTGACTTTAATATTTTTAAATTAACCGGTTGTTAATTTAATAGTTTACTTTGAAATAATCCAAGTAAATTTGACATGAGTATTCCATATAGGGTCTAATTAAAAATATGACCTATTTTCACAACCTGCAATACAACATAACAGACATACCAAATCCAGTTGATTTGGATTGTTTTGAAGGTTTCTGTTTCAAAATAATGACATGTTATAAAGACCTACTGAAAATAATAATCTAAAATTATAGAACCAAAATTGGTAGGAAGTTTTTGAATCAGAAGTGATAAACTCATTTCAAAATTGGCTCATTAAAGCATTTATTTATTTATTTATTTATTAAAACTTTTTATTAATTAAAAAACTTAACAAAAGAACATTAATATATCATTCCATTCTACATATACAATCAGTAATTCTTAATATTATCATATAGTTGCATATTCATCATTTTTTAGAACATTTGCATCGATTTAGAGAAAGAAATAAAAAGACATCAGAAAAAG
>PVIY010004864.1:0-99607 GCA_004026745.1 Myrmecophaga tridactyla | reverse complement strand
TCCCCTTGAATGTTTTATTATTCAATTTTTCCTGTTTAGTTCAGAATAAAAGGATGTTTTATACATTCTTTTTTTGTTCTTATACTTTTAACTGAATTTACCAAGGCCCTTATGGATTGTAAGTTACGCTAAACCCTACAAGACTTCATTATTATTATTTAAAGAAGTCAATATTCATCTGGATATACCCATATATTTTCCCCTTCCTAGTATTTTTAATTCTTTCTTGTAACTTCTTTCTTTCATTCAAGATTATTTTCCTTCTATAGATGAATCCCTTTAATATTTCTTCTATTGTGGATCTCCAAAAGATGAATTCTCTCATGTCTTTGCCTTGGAAACATCCTTATTTTTATTATACTTTTCCAAGGAAATTTATTTTCTTTCATCACCTTAAACAAGATATGACTTTGCATTCCCATTTCCATCATTTCTTTTGAAAGCCTACTTGTTAATCTCAGTATTTTTTGGAAAAGAACATGTCTTTTAATCTGTAGCTACACTTAATTGTTTCTCTTTTCATCTTTTTTGAATAGTTTTAAACATAAAATTAAATTTCAATTTCTTATTATTTATCATATTTGGATTTATAGTATTCTTGATTCTGTGACTCTATGTCTTTTGCCAGTTTTGTCATATCCTCTGTCATCTCTTTGGATCTGCTTCTATTACATTTTTGTCTAATGTTCCTGGGATTCCAGTTACACAAATGTGCCTTCCATATGTTTTATACTTTATTCTGTTATTTTCATTTTTTGCTTCTCCCCGCCTCATTCTAGATATTTTCTTCTCATCTATACAACATTTGATTAATTCTCTTTTCAGCTGTGTCTAATATGTGTTAAGCCCATCAGATTAATTCTTCAGTTTTAGTATTTAACTCTGATATTTCTATTTAATATCTTTAAATTTCCAGTCTTCACAAAGTACTTAATCTTTGCTTTTATTTTTATTTTGGTTTGATATAATGATTCTCATTATTTCAAAATCTGTGCCTGATAACCAAACCATTGGAAAGAATATTGTGTATGTTTCTATCACCCATTGTGTTTACTGGGTTTTCTTCATGTTGTCTTTTCTATTGCTGTTTTTGGTTAATTTTTTTGAGTACCAGATATTTTTGTAAAAACATATGTTTGAGAAAGAAAGATGGAAGGAAAGAAGAAAAAAAAGAAAAAAGTATAAAAAATACATTTGTAAAATAATTGAATTCTTCAGATACGATTTTACTTCGGAGAGTATTTATGTTTTCATCTGTCAGTGCCTAGGGGCATTAGCAAAATCTGGGATGCCCTCAGCCCCATTCCAGGTATTAGGAAAATTTTTCTTGTAGTTTATCCTTTCTCCTCTGATGACAGCCTAGACACTAATCTGTCTTTTCTTGGCCTAAGAGGCTATCAGAATACTGTGCAAACCACTTCACCAACCTGTTTAGGAACTGGAAAGTATCCATGGGGGGTAACACAGCGGCTGTGAGTCCTCGCCTTGAAATTACCTATTAATTCTGTTTCCTTCAATACTGTCTCTGTGGTCTGACTTCTGTAGTTGTTCTCAGCAGGAAAACTTGATTTGCACTACTTATTCCATCATTACTAGAAGTTCTACTACACTCTTTTTTTTTTTTTTTTTTTTTGCCTTTTCGTTTATGCTGGCATGGGTCCAAAGAGAACCATAAGGCAGGCAATAAGAAAATGAAGGTGTTATAAAAACTGCAAAGAACGTTTCTGTGGAAAAAGAAAATGCTTCAGTTGTGACTATGTTCATTTGAATCAAACTACTCCTCTCCCAGTCAAAACATCCAGATATCAAAAATAGAAATGTAAATAAGATTTTCTCATGAACTCCAAGCTTTTCATATTTTCTCTTATTCAGTTTTGAAATTTAGAAACCTAATATGCATTTGCTATAGTAAGTAAATAATCAAAAGGGCATGGGTAAATTAAGACTATTTATAATTATGCCCGAGTTAATCTCAGAGAACCCCCTTTGTCACTTATATGTGGCCTTCTTCTCTAAGCCAACTCTGCAAATAAACTCCCTCCCTCCCCCGTGTGGGTCATGACTGCCAGGGGGGTAAATCTCCCTGGCAACGTGGGACAGAACTCCAGGGATGAGTCAGGACCTGGCAGCGTGGGATTGAGAAAGTCTTCCTGAATAAAAGGGGAAGAGAAATGAAACAAAATAAACTTTCAGTGACTGAGAGATTTCAAATAGAGTCGGAAGGTCAAATCCTGGAAGTGATTCTTATGCATTATATAGGTAAAACTAAAGTTTTTGTTGTGTTAGACTAGCTAGGAGGAAATACCTGAAACTGTCGAACTATCCCCCTTAACCTTGATCCTTGAATATGACTGTATAACAATATCGCTTTTATAGTGTGAAAACATTATGGCTGGCACTCCCTTTATCCAGTAATGTATATATGCAGTAATGAAAATGTTCAAAAATTGATTGTGGTAATAAGTGTACAATTATATGATGTGAGCAACTGTACACTTCGGATGATTTTTATGGTATATGAGTATATCACAATAAAATTGCATTAAAAAGTGCATGGGAAAAATCACATTTATTCTTTATCAAATTTTTTATCAAAATTTTTGAAGCATAGGAAGTAAAAAATTAAAAATAACTTTAATCTTAAATACACTGCATAAAATATATGTATACAACTTTTCTTTTTTCATATTAAAAATACTCAGATGATTTTGTGTTTTGATACTTGAGTCTATTTTTATACTAGTGTTCTGAGGCCAAAGAGATGAATGGGATGATATGAGGAGCACAACAGGATATAAATATTTAAACAAAAGAATCAAGTGAGTCTTGAAAAGTAGTGAGTAGTATGCAGAGTAGCTGGACATTGAGAGAGAGGAGACAAAGAAGAGTACAGTAGTCAAAATATATTTTTTATTTTTTTTATTTTTTGCATGGGCAGGCACCAGGAATTGAACACGGGTCTTGGGCATGGCAGGTGAGAACTCTGCCACTCAGCCACCGTGGCCTGCCCAGTAGTCAAAATATTAAATCCACATGTATACAAAAAATATAGAATGATGAAAGAAAAACTAATAATAATAATTCAAAGTTAGTACTATATTTCTACTTAAATAAAAGACTGGGAAATGGAGGTGGTATTAAAAATAATTTACAAGTAAACTCTGCAATCTCATAGACAACTCATTCACTCTAAACAGTACACATACTTTTATTATCATATGTGTGGGCATGCTTTGCCCTATAGAGAAAGGTTTTATGACACCTGTTTATTTCCAGTAATTAGAATATTTTAACGGCAACATATGCCCTGAGGTTAAAGTTTATTAATTCCATCCACTTATGCAGATTAAAGACAACTAACTATTATAAGAAACAATTTTTAAGTAAGAAAAGTCACATAACACTGCTGATTTTTGGTGGTGTTTTTTTTTTGTTGTTGTTGTTGTTTTTTTTTCACCTGTTTTAGAGCCTAGTATTTCTGCTGACTCAATCAACGCCACTGAGAACTGTATGAGGGATGAGGGGTACTCTTTCAGAATTATCTAAAGTGCTTATTAAAAGTGAAAATTCCCCAAGGCCACCCCCTGCCTACAGATGGCACGGGACTCAAGTCCCTGTTATAGCACATCTACCAGATGACTGCACACTAACGTTTTCAAATTGCTACAGTAAGGAGTGGGGGCTGTCTCCCTCACCACTATATCCCATTTACTAATTCGTTATTGAAGTCTGCTGGGAATGCCTGTCTGAAGCCCCATGCAACAAAAGCAGTGCATCCAAAAATAATCTATGTTTTACTCTCTTTACATTTCTAATGTGTTCCAAACAGTTAACGTGATAACACAACCTGAGTGTAAATATTTAGGCTGATGTACAGAAATGATACAAGAATTTATTTTCTTCAACTTTGATATGACCAGAAGCCATTATTTTATTTGCAAGACCCCAATCTATTATGATTTAGGAAGCTTTTTAAAGCTATCTAGTTATTTCTAAGTTACAGAGAAACTTTTAAGGACTTGCTTGATATGTCTAATACTGCCATACAAATAAATGGTGAAAGGGAAGGAAAGTAAGGCTTAATTATCAGGGGCAGTTTCATTACACTAATTTCATAATAGAATGAACGCCTAGATCTGGTTTTAAAACAGAAAATTGTAATGATAACATCAGTCAAATTGGCCTTGTATATTATTTTCTAAGAGTCACTGGACAGCACACATTCTTTCTGGCTCCAAGATTTATATTGTCGCTATGTACATTTTATGACTGATATTAGAAAATTAATCACAGTAAGAATCATTTATTAGTGTCCACGGAGTAAAAATAACCAGGTCAATATAAAAAAAAGCTGAGGAACATATATATATGCTCTGCATGTGAGAACCTTATAGCCCATTAGAGAATCAAGGGGAAAAGATATATCCATATAAATCTAATATTGTGGTTAAGAAGCTTGTACCAGAGTCATATTTTTTAAGTCAAATCTTGAATCTCTCTCTTGGTTGTATGGTTTTGCATAATTTAACCTGTCTAAAGCTCATCTATAGATAAAATGGATATTCAAGTAGTACATACTTATGTTGTCATATGCAAAAAATTAAATAATTCAAGCAAGTTGTTTCCTAGCATAAAGTAAAATCTTGATAAAAACCAATGATCACTTTCTGTATAAATTCAAGGCAAATTACAACTTTATGTACGTACTAATGATATAGAAATTAAAATTAATGTTAAAATCATCATGGGATGGTTTAATCCATGAAGTCTTCTTATAGAGTCCTATAGGAAATATAAGAATCTACTAATACATAAGCACAACTGCCATAAAAATTCTGAGATAAGCAAGAACAAAAGAAAGGCAAAAGGAAGAGGTTTATGTCATACTGCCATCACAATTTCAACAATTCTCATGTCTTTTGCCCTACATGTAATGTACTTTATTATGATAAGTAACAAAAATTAAGTTTTGAAATAAACACTTAAGTATGACAGATTAAATGTTATTTTAGGTGTTTGACTTAGCTTGCCGCAATTTCTTTGATTATACAGAATTAGGTATATTAAAACTTTAAGATTGGAATAAGCCAGTTCATATTATGTGCTATTTTACTTTCTCCTTCATATTCCACTTTAAAAGTCATTCACATGTTCTATGTATTTCCTCTAAAAAATATTCAAACCATCTTTAATTAAGCCATATTGCTTTTCACATCACTTGTCAATTCCCTTTGTTCTGCTTGAATGGTTACCTGGCTGTTTAATAACAGCACTGGAAATGAATGTATACAGCTTTATTTCTCAGTGTACAATCACTATTAAAGTATTCACTAAATTCACTACTAAAAAGCATGAAGATTAGGTTTCTAATATCATCATTCACCAGTATTATACAACATTATTTACATTGTCATTATAAAGGGCTCACACCTCTGTATGAACTAATACTTAGTGCTAAAATTTAAATATTTTTCACTGATACTGTTATAGAGAACTTTTCATCCAGTTTCATCTACTCTTTACCCAAATTGAAAAGATAGATAAAATATTTTCTGGTTTCTGGTAGTCTGAGTAAGGAAGACTTATGTGTATTTTGTGTTTACGGGTAGAGAAGTTTTACCACAAGAAGCTTGATTTACTAACTGGGCATAATTCCATTCAACTCAGTCTTTCCCCAATCCACTTCCCAGTAAGGTTGTCACACAATTTTAACTCTATATCTGTAAATATATGCCAGGGCAGGCCAGAACTTATCACAACTCCCTGACATTGCTCCAATTCCCTCATCCATATGATAGTGGTTCCCCACTGTCAAGTAGGAATACATTTCCGTGATCCAAGTGTGTTTTAAAATGACTTTTCTCTACATTTCATAAGGTTAAGGTATAATGTGTTACTCATTTGCATCACTCAATTTATCTAACTTCTGTCTTCACCAAGCATAGCTTTCTTTGTCAAAGACATTTACTTATTTATTTATTAAAACTATGTTTATTGACTGAATTTGATAGTAAATTCATAGAGAACTTATGTATGTCGATGAGTAGATGTGCTTTACATCACCCTATGTGTTAAGTATTTAATGATGCATTCCCAGTGATTATCAAATTTGATCTGAAACTCATACTGGGCTATTTTACACAGCTACTGTATCACGTGCAAGACAATTAAAAGAATAACTCAACAGAGCTCTGAAGTTTATTGTTTAGAGTCTAAATAATAAGACGTAATATATATGGAACTCTTATTAAGTCCTACGTATGTCTTAAGCACCATAAATTGATTACCTCATTTAATCTTCAAAGTAATCCTATAAATTACATAATGCTATTCTTCCTCATATAGTAGAAAGGAAGAAACTGAGATTAGATTCCAAGATCTATCGTTAGGGATGAAACTTTTGAGGTGAATGTCTTATTTCTTACAGTTTTTTTCCAATGAATAATTAACAATAGAGACCCAGAGAGAGAAAAATATAGTACATGCTTCCAGGTTGTGACTGTATTTCAAACATATACTAGCTCCTTATAATACACTTTGACATTATATCATTAAGTCCACATGGCAAAAGATTGTATATTATGGTTTTATTTTGTTTAATAGCTTTCATAATACCTGATTCTCACAGGCGCTTTAGACTACTTTTCTGTTTTCAATTTTGACTCTATAATATCATCTCTATTCACCCCCACTCATTTTCCATAATCACAACTTTGCAAGATTTCCAATAATTTTTGGCCTTGGCAGGAGATAGTTTAGTTCCATCCAATAAAGAAGCCAACAAAATTATGTTTTCTTAGAATCTGATTTAACTCCTAAAAGAAAAGACATAGATTGCAAGAATACTAAGTGATAATATCATCTTGAATTCATGATCTATATGATTACATATCTTTTCAACTTTTCATTCATACTTTAAATAAAGAATGCTTTATACAGTAAGGACAAACTCCCTCTTAAATTTATTTAGGATAAAATTAATATATTTATTTCCAAGGATTGTTGCCATTGATGTTTTATTGCTACAAAATTCTATGTCTCTCTTTTTGGGTTATGGGAACAAATAGAAAGCATAAAAAGGTATTTTAAAAAATGTAAATTCTGCACGTCTAAGACACTGACATTTATTTTACATTTACATGCTACTGTCACTATTCTTTTCCTGTATGTACTGGATTGCAAATATCAGAGCAATGCTGCTAAGCTATAACCTAAAAGAAATCAAATCCCCCATCAATCTTATCAAATCTGTATTTGGAGCCATTTTTTATCAATATATTACACTGGCTTCTAGTTATTTCCTTGTTGCTTTTCTATAGTTCTTCCTTAAATTAAGATTGAATATAACATTCATTTTACTAATTTTGATTGGTTTCGTTATGCTTTAGTCTTTTTTTCCCATACAGTTTCAACATTTTTTGCATTTAAATTCAGATTAGACAAGTGCTAAAACCACGTGAGAATCAATATCTAATATGTTTCTGAATGTAATCCTTAGCATTTTTATCTTGAATTAAAACAACTTGAAGTGTTCACAGCACCACCTTTAATCAAGTGTAACCATAAACTACAAAGAATTGAAAATGAAATGAGTATAAGACATTTCACACTCCAAGCAGTCAGATGATAATAAGTTTCCACCTGTTAACATATTAATAACAGTGTTAAAGAGCACAATGCGCCTGAGGTATTACAAGTCTGTGCAATTTTACATCTATCAAGAAGTGGTTTGCTTGTTAGCAACTGGTTACAGAATCAAAGCAGAGTGAATTCCTGGGGGGGTACTGGTTGCGTCCTAAAGAAAAGGGAAAATCTTCATTTCTAGAGTCATCATTTAAAATAACCTGTGAAAAGCATTGGATAATATCACAAGGAGAACTGTCTCTGGAAGGTGTTAGATGACCTACAGTAAGAGATCATTTCCAATGCCTGTGATGGATGTGTCATAATTTTGAATGGTGCACTCAGGAAGAAGAGAGACACTGACTACTACTATAAAGAGACGAGCCATGGCACAACAAAGAAGGATGTCTGACATCAGTGAGGGAAGTAATATGGTGAGGCACAGTATGAGGTGGGACTATCTCATCATATTAAGAGGGTGGTTAAATAATTTTCTTAATAGAACAATTATAAAAATATTCCTTCATGAATTGCAACAAATGCACCACTCTAATAATAGAGTGGGATAGGGGAAGTCTGTATTTTATGCATGATTTTCCAGTAAGCCTATAACTTTTCTAATTAAAAAAAAATGAAATTAGAAAACAAAAGAAACATCAAAAGTCATGTCAAAATGAATACAGCAATAAAGTTAGAGATCATTTTCTTAACTTTCTTCTCATACTGTTTGATAAATTGGAAAGTGTCTTAGTACTAAATGGAAAATCTGACCATGGGAAAAATAAAGCAGGCCAAATACAGCACTACATATTTTACAACAGTTTTTTTTTAAATAAAGAATACTAAAGCCCAAATAACACCCAAAGCCAAAATTAAAATGCAATAAAATCCCCTTAAATAAGTACAACAATAGTCCCATTATGATCTTAGAAGTTTGGAAAGCTGAAAAAAAAAACACAGCTTCTAAGAACATATCAATGGGAACGCTTTGAATGAATCTCCAGAACAAGATATTCCCTTTTTTATATCTGCTTTTCTAGCTACAATAAGACTAGAAATTCTCCTTCCCCACATACATCCAGAAGGAAAGGAGAATGGATCAGTGTACTTTCATATGAAATTTTTCTGAGACCCAAGAGAGGACAGAGCAAAGAAAAGCCAAAATATCATTTTTTTGTCCCAATGAGATAAATAATCTCATGAGGGTAAGCTCAAAACTTAATTTTAAAAACCGTTATTTAAAAATCATGATAATTACGTTAAGTAAATTGAGTAACATTTGCACTTATAATTTCCCAACATGTTTTGCTTAACTACATCACACAATTTTTCCCTTCAATGAACCCTAAGAATAATGCTAGCCTCAAACAATCCTCAATTAATAATTGCTAATCTCTTGGTTGCATACCCATTGATTATCTACCGGGCTATTATTTATTTCTAATTAATATAAAATATTACATTTCTTGATGAATAGGAAATGGAGCTAGCTAGGTGTGGTCGGCAATGTTTTCCATATTTTAACTTCTGAAGAATATGGAAAAATTGTATATAATCATGGTAAAAGTAAAATCGTATCACAGCAAGGGAAATCAGCACAATAAATAAAGAAACTGTTATTAAAAATATAATGATGGCTTCCCTGAAAACAGAAAGGTACCCTAACTTCCTATTGTGAAACAAGACTGAACCTAAATACTTCTGAACTGGTATTTGTCAATTCTAACAACCCAGAGGGAAAACCCTAACAGCCACCAGATAATCAAGAAAGCTACGAAGCAGTCATTATGCTAACCACATGCAGGGAAGATCCACATAGGAGCATTTTGATTATTTATTTAGCATACCAGGTTTCACAATTTAGATTGAGAAGGACTAATAGGAACATGCTGATTGCATGCCTTCTATAGAATAGCGAAAATTTGTAGTTTGTATTTCCTACTGTGCAAAAACGGGAAGTATGTTCTTCAATCAACAACAAATAGTTCAGATAAAGCCACATCTAGAAAATGGACACTGATTAAAATTTTAAAAGGAAAGAAAAAAGGTTGCATGATTTATTGATCCTGCCATGTTTGTAAGGACCACAGTACACTTGTCCAAGTCTATGGGTAATAAAATCTCAGCGTTCATAAAGCGGGCCATGTCTAAATTAATTATTTGAAGCATTTGCCTACTAACATCTCCCAAATGTTTTGCTGGATAGCAAAGCATTGAGAAACAAAAATGATCCCATACACAGGTAAGTTGCGGGAAGTTTCGCATGCATTCTCTCTTTTAAAAATGCACATTTTTAAAATGAAGTTACCTCATTTAAAGGCTCAGAGAAGTTCAACAGGGAGGAAACTGATTCAACACAGCTGGGCATGGGGACCTCTTTTTGGAGCACACCTATTAGCAGCCTCTGAAACAATGTTTCTTCAAACAAGTCTGAGATGCTGCACTTAATCATGTGGGACAAGAAATTGTACTAGCTAAGAGTTAAGGCTAATCAGTAGTTTGCTTTAGCCCACAGAAGGAGCAACTGCTTACATTTTGAATAAAATAATTAACAATATTTGACAGTTTCACTTTTTAAAAAGGGCCAGTTGCTTTTTCTAAAACAAGCGAAATATTAAACCCTTTAGATTACACCAAAACTTCCTTTTTAAACTACTATTTCTCACTAAAATGCTAGCATGACTGTCACTGCTTTATTGTTGGCTTTATCACGTAAAGATGATAAACTAAAGTCAAAAGGCTGTGCACAATTTCACTCCTTTTTAAGCTGAATACTATTCAATTGTGTGAATATTCCACATTTTATTTATCCATTTATCTGCCGATAATATCTGGTAGTTTCCACTTTTAGGCAATTGTGAACAGCGCTGCTGCCATGAACAGTGCTGTCCAAATATCAGTTCCAGTCCCTGCTTTCCACACTTAGGGACCTTCCAGTTTGCAAGGGACCTTTTTAAGATATGGGGATGAATTTGAGTTGTATTCTCAAAATAGTGTGAAGGGAACCAGGAAGCAGGACTACCAGGTCACATGAAAATTCTATATGCAACTTTCTGAACAACTGCCAAATGGATGTCCATAGTGACTCTACCATTTTACAAGGCCACCAGCAATGTATAAGGGTTCCAACTTCCTCATATCCTAACTTGTTATTTTCTTATTTTTGGGGTGTGTGTGTGTGTGTGTGTTTTAATAGTAGGTATCCTAGCAGGTATGAAGTGGTATCTCATTGCGATTTTGATTTTCATTTCCCTGATGACAAATGATATTGACCATCTTCTCGTGTACATTGGCCAGTTGTGTATCTTCTTTGGAAAGATGAACATTCAAGTCTTTTGCACATTTTTTATTGAGTTGTTTGTTTTGCTGTTCTTGAGCTACAGCTAAATCCTACAACATAAAGGATAAATCTTGAAGATGTCATTTTGAGTGATATAAAACAGACACAAAGATATAAATATTGCATGAAATACCTAAAAGAAGCAAATTTCAGAGTCAGATAATAGATTAGAGGTCACCAGGGGCTGGGGTGTGGGGTGGTGTGTGGAGAGGGAAGTGAGAACTATTACCCAATGGGCACAGAGTTTTCTGTGTGAGGTAATGAAAAATGTTGGGGTAATGGATGGTAAAGTTAGCACAATATTCTGAATGTAATTAATACCACGAACTGTACACTTGAAAGTGGTTAAAAAGAGAAAACTTTGAGTTGTATATATGTCACTACAATAAAAACTCACTAAATAAAAAAGATCTGGGTCTGAACTACCATTTTTTTTCCCTTAAAAAAAAGCTGAATGAATGTTGGCAAGCTCAAGTCTATGCCTCAGTTTCCTCATATTTAAAATAAAGACAATTACGTGACCTGTCAGTCGAAGTCATAGATATGTTAGTATTTTAGTATGACATTCTTATTCTCTGAAAGGAAAGAACTTAAACCGGTGTATCAAAAAAAAAAATAAGACATATATTAAATATATCACTCAAACCACTTGAAAATAAAAGAATGATTCAAATTGATTTCTTCTGAGATATATTTTCCCCAGATAAACAACCACTGGTAAAGATAATTTTAAACAATTTCTGGATTTAGAGCTATTGCAAACACTGTTTTACTTAAGCCAGAATAATAACCCATAACTGGTGTCTGCCATTCATTACAATTCCCTTCACACTATTTTGAGAATATGACTTAAATTCATCGCCATGTCTTAAAAAGGTCCCTTGCAAACTGGTCCTTGACCACTTGCATCTTATATCTTATCATTCTGTACACCCCTAACCCCCACCCTGCTCACTACTGGTCTTATAATTCATCCTCGGAAATGCACCTATGTTAGGCAATTTGCACCCACTTTTCCTCTGGCTGGCAAGCCCTTAGACCTTGATATAGCCAGCTTCTTTCAGGTCAGGTGTCAGCTCATGTAACTGACACATCGCATGAAGGATTTCATTGGCCACAATACCTAAAGAAACATATTGTCAGGCACGCTTATATCATGTGATTTTATTTTTATCACAGAATGTATCATCTGAAGTTATTTATTTTTTTCTCTAGCAACCAGAATATAAACTCTATGAAAAGAGGCAAATTGTCTTCTTCACAGCTGTATCTCTACTTCCTAGAAAAGCACCTGGCTTTTAGTGAGGTGCTTTTGTAGTGACATATATACAACTAAAAATAAAAAATTTAGTGAGTTTTTATTGTAGTGACATATATACAACATTTTCCCTTTTTTAACCACTTTCAAATGTATAGTTCGTGGTATTAATTACATTCAGAATATTGTGCTAACTTCTGAAAATAACTAAAACTTCATAATAACTCAGATATTGAGGAATCAACTAACAATCATCTGGATCAATACATCATAAAAACAAACGTAGGTTAATTTAAAATCCAAGGAATTTAGTCCTCAATCTAGAGTAAATACATTTTAAAAATTTATTGTGGATATATGTATTTCTAAGTACTGTTTTACTGATACCAAATCTCTAAGATCTCATTAACCCTAAATAAATTTTATCCATTAAAATTAGGTAAGCATTTTCTCTAAGAAGTATATATAATTTAATGACTATAATAAAAATCCCATTTTTCCTTAATCCATCTTATTTACAAATTTTTTTTTGTTAATGAAATATAATGTAATCAGTGAAGTATGAAACTCCTAAGTAAGAATTTTGATTTAGAAATCAAAATTTGTGGTCTTCCTAAAATTATATGAGAACAGACGCAGTGGATAAATATTAATCATTTGTAAATTTGTGATTCCTAGGAAAAATTTAAATTGTGTCAATGATGGTTTGGCAAACTCTCATCACACATCACTTCCAATGATATACTTTGTATACTGAATATTTTGCTGCTAACAAAGTTCCAAAGCAATCTTTGCTTGTAAAATTCCAGTAATAATTAGTCATTTCTTATGTGGAATGTAGCTATTTTATGCCAGTGCCAGCCACTGGAATATTCTGCATGGAACGACAAAGCTTTTGTGGAAGGTGATGGGCAAACCCATTCCCAAGATCCTTAAAAACATTAACTATTAAACATCTTAAGTAAAATTTTTGCTTTGTTTTTCAGGAAATTATAGGCAAATTTCTATAGCAGTCTCTCTTTTTTTTATGTTCTCTCTATGACAGCTAATATGTATGATTTAAATAATTGTTACCAACTAATTTCTAAAAACAGGAAACAATATTTTGCATGGGACCTTACATTTTAGAAAATTCCCTATATTAGTTTTCTGGTTGACTATAGGATCACGAATTCCACTAGATTTGTTTACTGCTTCTCAAACAACCTAAGACTTTACTACATTATAAATGATTTTTTCACAAAACTTCAGCCACCTGTGAACGGTAATCATAAAAAACAGTTTGAAGCTGTCAGCCATTATATTTTTGATAAGCCTATAATAGATCAAGTTAACTAGATTTGACATCCTCCACCACATCTTCTAAAAAAGATGCTTTCTTCTAGGAATTGGATATTGATCCTTCTTTAAATACAGATTAATGATTCTTAGGTAACTACCATACAGTCATAGTCCAGCACTCCTCTCAAATCCAAGCAAAAATAAAATTGTACCAGCTATTTTCAAGAAAAAAATGAAAAGTTATTGCTTTTAGTGTTCATTACTGCATTTTTATTATGGTTTCAGTGATGAAAACAGGTGGTAAATTGTAATGTTCTGCGTCAATGTGTATTGTAGCCATCGTTTTAAAATTCATAAAGAACCTAACAGAAACATCTTTTTAGACAATTAGGTTCAGGTATCTCTTTTGAACAATTACAATTCAGTAGTAAACACCCTCTCTGAAAGACAATACAGGAACTTGTTAAAATTAATTGCAGAAATCATGAAAAAGTATGTAAGTCTAAATCTGGCCTCAGTTTCATTCATTCTTTTTCTCCCAGATGTTGCAAATTTGATTCAAGTTCTGCTTACATAAGGTTCAGAAAATCTTTTAACCAGGAGTCATAGATTCATAAAACAATGAAAAGCTTTGAAATTTCCTTTTGCTTTTGTAGTTGGTTTTTACAGAAGAACAGATAATTATTTAAAAATCAAGAGAAGGTACCTTGTGGTAAAACACTTGCATACAGCTAATTTATCTGTCAAACAATTTTTGATTATGAAATTGGACAGACAGAAATGTATTAAAACATTTTATATGTGCAAATCTGTTTCTCCCCCTGCCAACCGCCACACTATTAACTTTACAAACTTTTCTAGAGCCTAAGTTATTATTTAAATCATTTATGTTTTATAAAATAGCATATACATGAATGTTCATAGAATATAAGTGATTAGCTTAACGCATTCTTGTAAACAGATTGGCCATGTAATGAATTAGCACATACGAGATAAAATACTCAGGAGTCCCTTTGTCTTCCTTCTACCTCTTCCCAGTCACAACTTCTCTCCTCCTAAACTTAACCACCGTTCTGACTTTAATTTTATTTTCTCACTTTCCCCTTTATGTTTTACTAATTAGGTACACATTCCTACATTAGGGTTCAGTTTTGCTTATTTAGAACTCTGTAAATATAGTATTTTAATATTCATTTCAATGTTATACAGACCTTTAATTCATCAATTTTCATTGCTGAATAGGGTGTTCGATTATATGGATGCAACATAATTTTTTAGTCTGGTAGTTTGCTAAAATACTTTGCTAACTATAATAATGTGCCTACAGATGTTCTAATCTTTGAGCACACAATCATACTATCTATGTAAATGGAAAGCTGTTATTTTCCTCTCTAATTATTATATATTCTGTCTTTTTCTTATCTGATTGCCCTCTCCAGGACTTACAAAACACTGCCAAATAGTAGCGGAGTGACAGGGATCCATCCTTCAGCCTGGTCTTCAAGTGAAAGAGTTTAATGTTTTGACATTAAACACGAAGTATGAAATTGTCCTTGGCTAATTTGTAGATAATTTTCTTTAAAAAGAAATTAAAGTCCATTTCTTTTCCTGGTTTGCTGAGTGTTTTTTTTTTTCTTTTATCATGAAAGATACTTTTATTTTATCAGTTTCTTCATCTAGTAAGGTATTACAAGTTTTCTCCTTTATTCTATAATGCGGAAACTTATTTTTATGGATTTTTAAAATGCTTAATGAACCTTGAATTTATGAAATGATCTCCAAACAAGCGTGTTTTATTATTTTTTATAGATATAGCTTCCTTTTTTTTTCTTTAATAGTTTAGTGTCTATAACTATGACTAAGAACATCTAATAGTAGTCCTCTCTTCTTCCCTTACTTGATTTTAGTACCAAGGTCTCGCTAGCCTGATGAAATGGAAATACAAATGTTCCTTTTTGTTGCTCTTATTTGGAAGAATTTGGAAAATAACAACATTTTAAAATTTTCTTACATTTAAAAAATGCTTTACAGTTTTTAGAATTTGTTGACAAAAGCAGCTGGACTTGGAGTTTTCATTGTGGGAAACTTTAATTGCAGATTCAATTCCTTTAGTCATTACAGAAACATTCAGACTTTCTATTTCTTTTTCAGACAATTTCAGTAAGGTATACATTCCTATAGGCTGTTCTTTTACATTGAAAATTGTCATTTTTGGCATACAGTTTGTTGTTTCTCTTATAGTTTCAATATCTACTGTAAAATAAATATTTAGTGATATTTATGTATTCCTTCCTCAGAGTTATTTTGGTTTTCTCTTATTTATAAGATTTATGATAAATACCTGAAGGCATTTATTCTCTTTATTGCATATTTGAATGTGCACATGTAAACATATTCTTTCCCTTATCACTTTCATCCTTTCATTTGTCTTAGGCTTTATATCATTTGTTTTCTATGAATTCCTTGACATGGACGCAGTTTTGTTTCTATATGTCTATAGGCTGTGAATTTCCCCTAAGTAGAACTTCAGCTGCACCCCACAATTTCTGGTAAACAGTAATTTCCTTATCATTCCATTTAACAATTTACTAAATTTCAATTGTGGGTACTCTAGTTTCCAAAAGCTATTTAACGGTGTATTTTAAAATTCCAAAGACATAGTATTTTCTCATTTGATTTCTAGCATAATTGTACTGCGGATGGAGAATGCACATCATATAATTTTTGTTATTTGAAATTTGTTGAGATTTACATATGGACCAAAATGCACTCAGCATTTGTAAATATTTCACATGTGCCTGAAAGAACATATAGTCTACAGTTGCTGGGTATAATATGCTAACATGTTCTTCAGGTCAATTTTGTTAATTTTTCTGCTCAAGTTTTCTATATCCTTACATATATATTTTGTATGCTCCTTCTATCACTAATACTTTGAAAAAATGTGGTAACATCTATTATGATTATGTCTTTTTTTGTTTCGTTTTTTCTGTTAGTTCTGTCAATTTTCGCTTTTTATATTTTGAGTCCATGTTATATCTACAAACAAATTTAGAACTGCTAGATCTTTCTCATAATTATCCTTTTGTCCTCTTGATATAATAATACTCTCTTAATAATACTCTTTATAATACTTACCGACTTAAAGTATATGCATGATATTCACATCAGTTAACATCAATTTTCTTGGGCTAAATGTTTGCATTATATACAATTTCCCCCTTTTTATTTTAAAATTTTTATTTTGTTGTTTTAGAAATGCCTCTTAAAAACTAGTTTACAAAAGGGAAAAATGGATTTTGTTTCTTCTTCGTTCTACCTTCATTTTAAATAGAAACATTTATTCTATTTAATGTAATTATAGATATGTGTTTGTGTTTTGATAAAAACTAATATTTTTATATGGTTTCTAGTTGGCCCCACATGCTCAGTGTTTCTTTCTTCTTTCCCCGTTTCCCTTCTTTTGCATTGATAAAAAAGGAAACACTGCGTCATTCCATTTTTCCCTCTGACAGTTTCAAAGTCATAGCCTCTTCTTTTTAGTGCTTGCAAAATAAAAATAAAAATAGCTCTCCTTATTCACAATTTTAAGGTTTTCATGCCTCTACTCACTTCCTATACAAAGCCAAGATTAGGAACACTTAAACTCCATCAATCCCCTCTCAATTTATATTTTACTATTCTCTAGTATTTTATAGATACATAATAACACGCAGAAATGTTTATATCACAAAACTGAAGATGTCCTTACATTTTACATATGAGAAGTAACCTGTCACTCTTCATACTTTGAGAAAAATCTGTTTTTTTTTTCTTTTTTGTATTTGGTTTTCTACAGTTTAACTGTAACCTATAGAGGTGGATTTATCTTTATTTATCTTGCCTTGTAAAGATTGTTTTTTTTTTAACATCTAGCTTGATATCTTTCATTAGCCTTGAAATTTTTTAGCATTATCTCATCCTGCATTGTCTGTCTCTGTTCCATTCTTTTCTCCTCTCCTTCTGGGTACTGAATTTCATGTCTTATTCACTGTTCCCTCTACATTTACTACCCTGTCCTTTGTGGTTTTGAACTTTGTGACAATCCTTGCTTCATCTTTTTGCCTCTTTTTTTTTTTTTTAATGCTGTATGGTAGAAGTCACTTTTCATTCTTCCTCCATATGAGTTTGCTGTTACTGCAGTACCATTTATTCATTTTTTTTTCCAGGGGAGTGCATGGGCCAGGAGTTGAACCTGGTCTCCCGCCTGGCAGACAAGAATTCTACCACTGAACTACCCTTGCATGCCTCGCCTCATTTTTTTGATTCATCTTTTTGTCTCTCCTTTCTCACTTTGGTTTTTCAATGTCTTTCTTCCTTTAATTTTTCCATCTTTTTTCCTTTTTTCTTCACCTTTCTGTGTCTCTTTTTTTATCTATTCCATCTTCCATTTTATTAATTTCCTCTTCAATTCTGCCTCATAAGTTGTACCTGCACTGTGTTATGGATTGAATCACGTCCTCCACAAGACATGTTTAGGTCAGTCCCCAGACCTGTGGATAGAAACCACTTGTAAATAGGATCTTTAAAGAATGTATTAGCTAAGATGAGGCCAAACTGATTCATAATGGGCCTTAGCCCTATGCCACTGGAATCCTTGTGAGCAGAGGAAATCTGGACACAGGGAGCATGAGAGGTCAGAGACAGAAGGACAAACAGCCACGGGTCCAGCAAGCCCACCAGAAAGCTATAGAGTTCAGAGGAAGCATGGTCCTGCTGGCACCTTGATTTTAGACTTATAGCCTCCAAAACTGTCAGACAGTAAACACCTAGTCTAAGCTAACCAATCTGAAGGGATTTGTTTCAGCAGCCCTGGCAAATTCATTGTTTTTGTTTTTATTCCAAATATTCTATAATAGAGTTACTATATTTTTTATCTGTGTGTTTTTCAAAATTCCAGTGCCACTTTAAATAGTGTATAATTCACTGCTGAAATTTTCATGGTTGAATTCCGTATTCTAGAACATTGCAAGCATAAGTTATTTTAGCATTGTGTTTTAAAATGTTGGTGTCTGGAATCTTACTAAGAATTTATTTCTACTGTCTTTTTTGTTTCTGCTCCCCCCCCCATAGTACCTTGAATCTTCCTTTAGCTTGTTATCTTTGATACTGCATTGGACATTTCATTTGAAAAATTATTTGTAGAAATATTTTACAGTCAAGAATACTTTTATGCAAAGTTGGTTCTTTTGTTTATTTTCCTCATATGCCAGATATGTAGAAAATCCGAGATTTTCCAAATTACCAAGATGGCATGGAGATTTGAAATAGTACTTTCAAAGACTAGGTCATTTTTATTTCACTTTTACTTTCAGGGTATAGCCCTTTGTACTTACAATACAAATTGACCCTGAAATTCCACTTTTCTCCATCTAGTTCTGTAGACAGGCTCATCTTCTGAGTATCTCATCTAAAGTGGCAAATATTTTCACAATAGAAGCAGCTTAAAGAGCTGGACTCCATTCTTTATTAGCATGTTGTTGTATTTACAAAAGCTCTTTCACGTTTTTAATATGATTTTTATATTTTAATTTCTTCTGGTATTTTAATTGTCCTCATTGAGAGAGTTACTGTGAATTAGCTAATCCACCTTTACTAGAAGAGAAAGTTCTTGAATGTGAGCTATTCTTTTAGATGAAATACGTAATTAAAAAGTATAGTTTATGGACAGGAATTTTGTTATTTCTCTCTCTAAATAATGTTTGTCTAGCCTAATATCTTTTCACTAATAGAGCCCTGAAATTATTTTTATGGTCTGTCTGCAAATATCAAACATTAATACATTAAAGATGGTCAGTAAATGTAACAACTACACTTGGTTAACTTCATTTGTCATTCTTTTAGTTGCTGAGGGAGTTTGTAGTTAGGAACTCAGCGTTCACTCTCAAATGAACTTTGACACAAAGTACTCACGTTCTTGTTGCATATATTTTGTCTATCCAAAGCATCAATTTATATCACAAATTATGGAAAGTCATGTAATTTAAACGTCTACCATACAGAAATTTTCTTTCCTCTGTCAGAGGGTATATTCCAAACTATTTGTCTTCTCTAATTAAAGCATGATCCTAAAGAAATTAAATATAATATGCAATTTTCCAAGTGATCTTTTAAATATCATTAATACTTGTTAAAATAATTACTCAGATCAAAACATGGATCATTAAAAATTCTTCTTATTATAAAAAATATATCCTGGACTCAGGACAGTTTGAAATAATTTGGAGATTAAAATTGTAGGTATTCAAGGAAAAGGAATTTGAATTCTTTCAAATTAGAGATTAACCATTTTAAAAGCAGTCTCATTTTATTTAAAAGAAAATTTTAAAATGCTAAGCAATACAAGCCAGAATTAGTAAATATTGTCACTATGCCACATGTGCTTTTTATATTTTATAAGAGGGATGATAGTTTATAGAAAAGTTATAGTTCTATGTCTGTTGAATGAATTGTTTTCTTTAAAATGGGTTTTGGAATTAAGAAAAAAAAAAAAAAGAAAGGAACACATGACCCAAAGAAGATCACACTACTTAAATTCTTCCATATTGAAACTTCCTTTGAAAAAATTGCTATTTAAACTAGATCCAAAGACTTTTAATATCGATTTGGATGAAAATCAAATGTTTTATTCAATAAAAATTTTCTAAGTATTACTAATAGATAACAACAATTCACAGTACTCCAATATGCAAATAATTTTCTAAAGTCATGTGAATGACTGTGTCTGATTTTTCAGATTGAAATTCTTTCAGATAAATCCTATAAGTACATTTCAGGAATAAGATGCCCAAAGGTATACTTTAAGGGCACTAACATTTTCCTACAAATCTAGAATACCAAGTGCATGCAAAGAGCTATGCATGTATGCATAAGACTGCACATGCCCAAGAAAGATATGTGAAGACTCTAAACTCTCCCTTCTAGCTGTCCTTGAAGCTCTGCAGGAGTAGAAAGTGAAGAAAAAGCTCAGTTTTAAGCTGACTACATTAGTACTCAAAGGCATTTTCCAACACACACAGAGAACCTCTTGGCTACGGCTGGGAGATTTATCACATCTAAGTGTTTAAGGAAATCTCACTCCAATTATTAGCTGACTACTAAGCTTACTGAGCAGAGATTTCAATTAGACTCACACACAACGCAGAACAAAGATATTACAGAATGATTTCAGGAAAGCCACTAAAAAAACTAAGAGCAACAACAACAAAACAAACCCTGAACAAAATGAGCAATGCCTGAAAGATATGTGGGATGCCATCAAGCATACCAACATACACATAATGAATAGTCCAATAAGGATTAAAAAATGAGAAAAAGAGGCAGAAAAATGTATGTGAAGATATAATGGTGAAAAACTTCAAAAATTGGATGAAAAATATTAAAAAATAATCTACATATCCAGGTAGTTCTACAATTTTTAAGTAAGATTAAACTAAAAAAGATTCATACCCACATGCATCATAATCCAACTGGCAAGTGCCTAGACGAAAAGATATTTTCCTGAAAGCAGCAAAAAAGAGAAGTGATTCATCACATAAAATGAATCGTCAGTAATATTAACAGCTGATTTTTCATTAGAAACCATGGAGGCCTGCAGATAGTGGATTACATTCAAAGTTCTAAAAGGAAAAAGAAACTGTCAATCAATTATTCTATTTCCCCAAAACTATCCTTCAAAAATGAAGAAGAAATTACAACATCCCTTAATAACAAAAACTGAGTATTTACTGGTAGCAGACCTGATTTACAACAAATGATAAAGAGAGACCTTCAGGCTAAAATGAAAGGACATTAGACAGAAACATGAATCTTCACAAAGAAGTAGAAAGCATAGCAAAGGTAACTACAAGTTTAATAAGACAATATTAATGTACTTTTAGTGTAACACTTTTCTCCTACCTGTTATAAAAGACAATTTCATAAAGCAATAACTATAAATCAGTATTGAATGTCATAAAATGTACAAAGATAAAATATGTATGACAATGATAGCACAAAACAGGAGGTATAAATAGAGCTATTAAAGAGCAAATTTTCTTATGCTATTGAAATTAAGTTGATAATAATTTGAATTGATGTATTATAAACTTAGATGTTAACTGCAATTCCAAGGGCAAGCCCTAAGAAAATGAATTTGAAAATATAGTGAAAGACATGATAAGATAAGTAAAAGGATACATTAAACACAATCTACTTAACACAAAAGAAGGCAGTAATTGATGAACAGAGGATCAAAAAAGATATAAGAAATAAAGGAAAAATAACAAAACGGTAAAGTTAAACCTCACTTTATCAGGAACTGCATTAAATATTAAAGGACTTATCAATTAGAAGACAGAGACAGAATATACTTAAAACTGTTAAAATATGTGCTATCTACAATAGATACATTTTAAATTCAAAATCACAAATAGGTAGAAAGTAAAGAATAGAAAAGATACACTATGCAAATAGTAACCAAAAGAGAGCCAAAGTAGCCACACTAATAAGACACAAAAAAGACTGTATGACAAAATTGTTATAGAGACAAAGAAGAGCATTTTTAATGATAAAATGGCCAATACTTCAAGAAGATATCATAGTTATGAGTATATGTGCAACTTATAACAAAGCCCCTAAGACATGAGGCAAAAACTGACAAGAATGAAGAAAAATACAGACAATTTAATAGTAATTATTAGGTACTTTAATACTCCACTTTCAATAACGTGTTGAACAAATATACAGAAGATTAGAATTAAACTAATTCTAGAATTAAACTAGAATTAAACAAAATACTTGAACAATTAAATAAAACCTAGACCTATGAGACAGCTATCAAGCATTCCACACAACATCATAATATAAATTCTTCTCAAGTTCACATGAAACATTCTTCCTAATAGACCATATGCTAGATCATAAAATAAACTTCAGTAAATTTAAAGGGATTGAAATAATACATAGTATGTTCTCTGAGCACAATATAATGAAGTCATAAATCAACAATAGCAATCTGAGGAATGTACAAATATGCAGAAATTAAAGAACACAATATTAGTAGCCGAAGTGTTAAAGGAAAAATCACAAGTGAAATTAGAAAATACGTTGAGATGAATGAAAACAAAAACAGAACATGTTAAAACTTTTTTTATGCACTGAAAGCAGTACTTAAGGGGTAATTTTTAGTTTTAAACAACAATATTAAAAAAAAAAGATAAAAATTAAAAACCTCACCCTTCACCTCAAGAAACTAGACAGTAAGAGAAAACTAATCCCAAAGCAAGCATAATGAAGGAAACTATAGTGATTAGTGTAGAAATAAATGAAATAGAGAATTGGAAAAAATAAAGAAAATCAATAAAATCCAATCTTGGTTCTTTTAAGTGATGAAGAAAATTGTGAAACTATTAGTGAGATTGACCAGAAAAAAAAAAACCCTCAAATTTCTAAAATAAGAAATGGAAATTGGGATACAAATACCAATACAACAGAAATAAAAATGCATTGTTAAGAGAATACAATGAAAAAAATTAAATGCACTACATAAATGGAAAAATTACTAGAAAGACGCAAATTACAAAAACTGACTCAAAAAGAAATAGATCTAAAAGGACCTATAAGAAGCACAGAGATTGGATTAGTAATCCCAAAATGTCCCACAAATAGAACACTAAGACCACACGCCTCTACTGATGAATTTTACCAATCATTTAAAGAAGATTTAACACCAATTCTTTACATGCTCATCAAAGAAATCAAAGAAAAGGAAACAATTACCAATTGTTTGTAAATTACAATTATTTTACTAGGCCAGTATTATCTTGATACCCAAATCGGACAAAATATCACTAGGAAGATAATCTACAGACCAATGTCCCTGTATTATTAAATATAGACACATCATTTTCAACAAAAGACTAGTCAACCAAATTCAGCAGCACGGGAAAGGATTATATGTCACAACCAAGTGACAGTTAACCTGGGAATGCAAGGTTTGTTCTACATCTGAAAATAAATCAATATTATACACCATATTACTACATTAACGACCAAAATACATGATCATCTAAATTGATGCAGAAAAGGTATTTAACAAAATATATCACCCTTTCATGTTAAAAACATTCAAACAAGGAGTAAAAAGGAACTTGACCTGATAAAGTTCATCCACACAAACCCGATAGCTAATGTCATTCTTACTGGTGGCAGACCAAAAGCTTTATTTTGTTCCATAATAGCAAACAAAAACAACTGATTGTGAAAGCTCAAGGAACAGATATGAAAGGAAAAGAAGCTTTTACACAAAACAGCAAATTTGCTTGGTGAGCAGACTGAGAGGGAGGGAAGGCAGAGGTTGGATTTCTCTCATAAATTGGCCTGAGTAAAGCAAAGCAGACTTCAATCTTTGGATTAAAAGGATCCAACAAGATCTGAGCATCAAAGCAAAAGCAAAAACAAAGCAAGTGCATGCATAAACCTAGATATAGCCTGAAATTTCTAAACTTTAAAGATGAGAACAACAAAATCCTTGAAGTTTTCAGAGATAGAAAACGTGATCACCAACAGAATAACGGAAATCCAGTCTTTGTGAAATAAAATGTGGGATAAGACAATGAAACAACAGTTTTACATGTCTTGGGCATTATTACATACAGGCAATATTTCCATACACAAGAAACATGTCATTTCAATGTGAGGACTGAATACAGACATTTTCAACATTAAAAGACCATAATAATTGATTACTGCTATATGATTTTAAGACAATACACTTTGACAAAATAAAAGGACCAAATACAAATGAAAGCATAAAACATAAGAAACAACTTTCAATACAAGAGAAATCAGAAATATTTATGGTTGAATGAAAATATTAATATCTAGTTCTGGTTGGGAAGTGAGGGAAAGGGATCTCTCTCACACACTACTGGAATAGATACAATCTTTTTGAGCGACAATTTGGTAGTATATATCAAAACTTCAGATGCATTTGCCCTTTGACCCAGAGACTCTAATCCTAGATATCAATATGTACTGATATCTTATATATAGAAATATACCAAAATTGTTATTGTAGCATGTTTGCAATTGCAAAAAAAAAAACACTAAATATTCCATCAGTAAGTAAATTCTAACGGGCATTGCAAATTTCTCTCTCAATATCTCCCCCTCTCTCTCTCTTTTCTTCCCAGTACCTGAATCCCCCACACCACCTTTTTTGTTTTTACAGACATCTTACTTTATGAGTTCTTACAGGAGGCAGATTCTGCCTCAGCAAAGGAAAGGCCAGTTTGTTTTTTTTTCTTTCTCCTGGCCTCCTCTGCAGCTAAGGCCAGACACACAACTTAGATGATCCAATCATATTTATCTATCCTAGACCTGAGACGGAAGTTAAAATAATTAAAAAACTGAGATGTCTGATATACACTGCGGTGGCAATGACAGTAGATAAGCTCCACCAAACACCAAATGGTGAAATCCTGGCAACGGTTACTGTGAGAGTGGAGAATCTAGCAATCGTTTACAGGCTCTCACCTCACCGGTTTGGCCATATGTTTTGGGCTATAATTCCGATTGCTTGAACCTCCTGTTTCTGCCCATTTTACAAGCTTGGTCTGTAGTCTTCCTGATGATTTTGTGAATTACCTATAATCTTCGTAATAAATCAAGGATACTATCCAATGGAAAAATAGGAATACAAATTGAAATTCATCTGTGGTTATTAAAAAATAAATAAGTATATTTGTCACATCAATATTTGTTTTTAATAAGACCACAAAGTTCACACACGCACGTGCACATACCATAAAACTAGGGAAAGTGTCAGGCCATCCATACTTCTCGTCGTTAACTGTTTGTTGTTTACTGAGACAGGAGTGGTATTAGAAGAGGATAATATTCAAGAGTGATTTTCCTCTCCTTTTTTACATTTTTCAATTTTTGCAGCAAGCATGCTTTATGTATTTATCTGTATATGTATTTGAAAGTGTAATTAAAAATCAGGGCTTGATGCTTTTTTTTTTTTCACATAATAAAGAATCATGGAGAGTTTGTAAGGTAGCAGGCATCATGGTGATGCTGTGTTTTAATTGTTTTTCCTGATGAGCTGCAGATGCGGGTGAAATAGATTGGCATGGCAGGAAAGCTGAAAGTAACACTAGTTTAATTTTCTTGATCCAGGGGACACAGGGTAAGACAAGAACGAAGTGGTTGGATTTCAATTCGTGCTTGTCAGTGAATGGATCTGTGGAGATGAAGGGAAGAAAAAGGGGAATTGAATAAAACCATGCTCTTCAGTGTGAATGATTGTGGGGAGCCTGATGACTTTAATTAAAAACAAAGCTAAGTCAAGGAAAAACTGAGAACTCTTGTTTTTAAGATCTTTTATTTACCTGTAATATGTGGGCAAGAGGAGACTGTGGGGCAAGAAATTCTCATTTAACTTGTAAAGTTTCAAGGGGGAAAAAAAGAGGGAAAAAATAGAAAGAAGGGTTAATGAGGCATGCTTGTGGATCATTTGTTGGCCTGAGATTTCTGTAGTAAATTTAGAAGTTGAGATAAAAATTCACACATAAATAGGTAGATAGTTTCTGCGCAGCTCCTGATTTCTTGGTATACTTGCATTATATGTTTCTTTTACACCTCCAGTTGTGATGGCAAATGAAAGAAATGCACCCTCATTTACATACATAGTCTCATATGCTCACAGCTGTATGTGTAAGGAGCAGTTTGTAATAAAACTGATATCTCTAAAGTCATGAAGTGTTTTCTCCTTCCAACTGAATTTATATGCATAGAGTTGATATTTCAGATGTTATTTTTGTGGTGAGATAGTCTTTTGGGACTTCAACTACTGGGGATAAAAGGAATATGATGTTGATAGGATTCAAAATGCTGTTTGAAGAGGCATGCAAAAGTGGAGCTCTCTTATTACCTTCAGAAAAATTGTGGAAAATAGCAATCTTATGTCAATTACATTAAATATACTTATTTTTATATTTTCAGCAGAGGGCTTTCAAATTTTAACAAGATTTACATGTAAATGATAAGTTATCATGATATGATTTTAATAGCACCAACATATCAGAAAAAGATAATTACCATCTTACATTTTCAACCATCCTTGGAAAATTTAAAATATGCAGTTGGGCTTAAGCATTTGGTAGTTGTCTAATATAGAAAAATATTTAAATATAAATGCTTTCTAAATACAAATCATTGGCAGTTAAACATGCAATGATTCACAAATAAATATTCTGGCCTCCACATCTCTGCTATCCATGTGTATCAACATCTATCTTCAGTCATAAAATATCTATGAATTGATTTAAATACATTTATCAAAAGACAACAATGAACGAAGCCAAACTTAGTAATAAATATGTAGATCACACAATAACCCAGGGGTTAAAAAAGAGTGCGTGTACCTAATTTTTTAAATGCAGTATTATTGAGAGCATGTATCTAATTTTAATGCATTTGTTACCCTTAGAATAAATACCCATGTTAGAATTCACGGTGACATATACCTGTGTAAGTCCTGTTCACATGAACACTAATAAAGTGTTAATAAAGAAATGGCTGATGTCCATCAGCCAAAGTGAGCTAAAGATTAGAAAAACAGGAAGTAAGATATAACCGTAAAATATTTCCTGGGGCCTAGACCAATGGTTGAGTTCTTTGTCTTGGTGAAGGCTGTATTCATTCAACTAATGCTCACTGAGTTCCCACCGGAAGTAGATACAGATCTACATACTGGGATACTGGGGAAAACATAAGCTAGGTCACCAATCTGTACAATCTTTTGTTCTAATAGGAGGAAACACGTAATAAATAAGAAAAATAAACAAGATACGTGCATATATGGATAAGCACTTTGAAGAAAGGAAGAAAAATCAACAAAGGTGTGTGTGTATGTGTGTCTGCCTGTATGTGGATACAGAATATATGGCACAGAGAAGAAGATTTGAACTTTCATCTAATGACAAGAAATATCTAGCAGTGTAAAAATCTGAAGGAGAGAGGATAGAGAAGCAATGCCCATGGAAGGAACAGCATGTATAGGCTTTTTTTTGGTGGCACACTGGTTAAAAGCCATGTGTTAATCCTAATCCCATTTTGTAAAGGCAGCCATTTCTTCTAATCTCTATTCAGTACTGTATGTTTGAAACTAATTAGATCATTTCCTTGGAGATGTGACCAATCAAGACTGGTTGTTAAACTGGATTAGGTGGAGATGTGTCTCCACCCATTTGGGTGGGTCTTGATTGGTTTACTGGAATCCTATAAAAGGGAACATTTTGGAGAATGGGAGATTTGAAAGAGCAGAATAACGTAGCCATGAGAAGCAGAGTCCACCAGCCAGTGACTTTTGGAGATAAAGAAGGAAAATGCCTCCAGAGAGCTTCAAGAAACAGGAAGCGAGGACAGAAAGCTAGAAGATGACACCGTGTTCACCATGTGCCTTTCCAGATGAGAGAGAAACCCTGACCGTGTTTGCCATGTGCCTTTTCACTTGAGAGAGAGACCCTGAACTTCATCAGCCTTCTTGAACCAAGGTGTCTTTCTCTAAATGCCTTAAATTGGACATTTCTATAGACTCGTTTTAATTGGGACACTTTCTCAGCATTAGAACTGTAAACTAGCAACTTATTAAATTTCTCATTTTAAAAGCCATTCCATTTCTGGTATATTGTGCTCTGGCAGCTAGCAAACTAGTACAGATTGGGAGGGTGGTGCATAGTTTGGGAATCAGACCCCTGTCTTCTGCTTGGAAGGTGAGCATTCTGTCACTGAACCACCCGTGCACCCCAAGAACAGCATGTATAAATGCCTTGAGACTGAATGAGCTTGGCATGTTGGAAGGAGGCAAAGGACGATATCCATGGAATAGAAT
Source organism: Myrmecophaga tridactyla (assembly GCA_004026745.1). Classification (NCBI taxonomy): domain Eukaryota; kingdom Metazoa; phylum Chordata; class Mammalia; order Pilosa; family Myrmecophagidae; genus Myrmecophaga; species Myrmecophaga tridactyla. The sequence goes on along the minus strand of PVIY010004864.1, from coordinate 71,188 downwards.
GACAAAAGAAAAGAGCAGGATGAAGTGAGATGGGAGAGGTAGATGAATCTTAACTTCTGCGTATAGTTTGATATGACTAATCTTGTGAATCCTCAAATAAACTCTAGTGTGAGGTATGGCAATTATCCCAAGCATACAGAGTCAATGATTTTATGATCCTTTTTCAAATCTAAGTGAACACAACAGCAAAACTTCCAAATGTGTCCAGTCATTCAATCTTTGAAATATAAATGCAGCTTTATGAAGATAAGATGTTATAAAATACATATATTGGAAATTTATCTAAATGAATAGTGACTGAAAAACAATCTTTAGAATTGGCAGAATTATTTTTCTAAGTAATTTCTTTATTCAGTAGTAGTCAACAATTGGCTAAATCATATTAATTCCATCATGAACTTTATACTGAGATTCTGCTCAAATGATATTCCTTTTGTCTTTATGTGTGTAATTATTTTAAATTTTCAGATCTTTTTTTTTTAAATTCTAGATGGTCTGTGAACATCTGGAGAAATATTTGATGACATGCTTTCTCCTTTCCCAGCTTACTTTTTTATCTCTTATCCGATGCTAGAACATGTCCCAATCCTAGAATGGAAATACGGAAAAGGCAAAATTGGAATCTTTTTTCTAACATTTGAAATTTAAAAATACTAAAAAAAAAAAAAAAAAAAGGGTTATGGAGACAACTGATGAAGCCCTTTATAGATCTGAGGGCTCTACAGATAACTGCCTAAGCTAGGTATTGTCCTGGTTATATGAGATAACCATCAGCACCAATCAATGAAGCAAAGCAAATCCTCAGCAGTAAAAGCATTCTGAAACGCTTCAAAGAAAATCAATATTTTTCTCAAACACTCTCTCTCCCTGTGTCCCGTCCCACAGGGCCCGAACAATACATACACAGTTCCCAACTTACAAGATTATATTTGGGTCAATGTTACTCAGACTTGTAAAAATCACTATACTGTCTCTTCAACTGCTTTTGCACACATGAAAGGTAAGGAGCCCTGAAAAATTAACTCAGCAGAATGAACTATTGCCTAAACATTGTTTAGTGTTCAGTATTCCTCTCTGCAATACTCTCATCTTAAATGTACTCATGGTACATTTAGATTTTCATTATGTGAGAAAACAATGCATTTGGTAGGGCAATTCATGATGCAGTTGATGCAATTCAGTCCAATATTGAGTTGTAAGGGGAAGAGAAAAAGCTTAGAGAAATAGCCTGTACATATTGATGTTAATTTCAAGTCAATATTTTCCTACCTACAAAAATTCTTTTCCAGGGTATATAATAAAGAGATGTGTAATAATTGCAGTGATGTTTTAATGAAGTTAAAGGTATTTATGTGTGTATCCATGATATGCATACAAATTAAATTAATATAGTATGACAGGTCACTATTAGACAATATGTCATTAATTTAACAGAATGGTGTCAGTTATAAAAGATAAATGTTTTATTTAGGTGTTTTTTAAAAAAAGGACCATGATAAAGCAGAAGGGGAAGTAGAAGGGATTCAGATGAAGAAAAGGGAAGTGTAAGGGATTTCAGATGAAGGATATGAAAACACAGGAATGAAAAATTATATAACTTGCAGCAGAAGACAAACACTATTTAATTAAAAGACCAACTTTTTGCAAATTGATGGGAGTCTTTCCTGCAAATCCAAGGCCAATTTCTCAGTCCACCTTCTGCTGACCAGTGTTTTCTTGAAGCTCTCCTATAATTGCATCAGGGAATATGTACTTCCTTGTCCTCCTTGTTCTTATCTAAACATGTACCTCATCTCTCACACTCCCTGCTGGCTGGCACGTTCATTTACTATTTTTTTCTTTCTCTCCCTTTTGGTGAAGCTCTTCAATCCACTGGGTTCCAGTATTCCTCTACAATCATTCCGTGGGCATCTAACCCATTCGTATCTTTTTCTCCAAGATTGGTTACAGAGTCTAGGTCTCCACCTCTCAACTCTAAAGTTTCAATGTAGATACAGTCTCCCATCTACAGCAATGGATAAACCATCTCTGCTTTGCCTCAGTTATTCAACCGTTAACAGATTTCTTAAATATGTGTCAAGAAGAATTGCCTAATACTGGTTATGGTTCCCAATTTTATTCTCCATAGACACTTCCTGGATCTACCAAGCTCAAAAATCTGAAATCATTTCTTACTCTCTTCCCTGTACCAAGCTCAAAAATCTGAAATTATTTCTTACACTCTTCCCTGTCACCATTAAAATTTAACATGATTAAATTTTACTTTGAAAATGCCAGCCAGAAAAGCCAGTTCTAATGTCATTCTAATCTAGGCACTTAACATCTCATTTCAGGCTAATAGCCTATGAAGTCAGTTTTCTGATTCACCTCATTCTCTCTATTCTGCCTTACCAATTATTAATTGTGCTGGTTTGAAATGACTATGAACCCTAGAAAAGCCATGTTTTAATCCTGATCCCATCATGTGGAGGCAGTGTTTCTTTTAATTTAATTTAGTCCAGTACTTTCATTTGGAGAGTTGATTATATTATCTCCATGGAAATGTGACTTGCCCAATTGTGGGTATTAATTAGCAGGAGATGTTACTCTACCTATTCCAGATGGGTCCAGATTAGTTTACTGGAATCCTTTAAAAAAAAAGCAGCATTTTTGAGAGAGCAAGAGAGTGATGGCAGAACCATAAGAACCATGAGAGCTCACGCTGTCAGAGACATTTGGAGATGAAAAAGGAAAATGCCACTAGCAGAGCTAAATGAAAGAAGAAGCCAGGAGAGAAAGCTAGCAGACATCACCATGTTTGCCATGTGCCTTTCCAGTTGAGAGAGGAAACATGAACATCATTGGTCTTCTTTAACCAAGATATCTTTGCCTGGATGCCTTAGATTAGACATTTCTAAGCTTTGCTTTAGTTTGGACACTTTTACAGTCTCAGAACTATAAACTAGCAACTGAATAAATTCCCCTTTTTAAAAGCCCTTCCATTTCTGGTATACAGCATTACGGCAGCTAGCAAACTAGAACACAATCTTCCAAAATGTACATACTTTTTGGATCATGACCCAGTAGTATTTAGAAGATTCTCCATTAGATTGTTTGACAAACTTAAGTGCAGGGCCTATTGCGGGCATCAGGATTTGGTATCATGGAGTAAAGTAAAATAGTTATCATGAGTTCTGAGGTCAAAATATCAAGCTCAAACTGACAGATCGAACAGTTTTGAATATGTGAGCTACATTGGTTTCCAAATATTCAAGAAAGCTGCAGAACTGGTTACATATACTTTTCACCTTCTCTTTCCCTCTCACATGCATAGGTGTATGTACACACATAAATTTTTTCCATAAGCTCTCCCCATTTCTGATTCAGCTGAATCTTCAAAAGGATAGCTTCCATTTCTAAATTTATTATGTATTAATATGCAATTTTGGAAAAAGGATTAAAGTGCTTTTTCATTTACAGTAGGATAATTAATAGTGTTTTGATGAAAATTGGAAATAGAGGCATGGAGCCGAAGAGAGTTGGAAGTATTTATTAAATATCTCATAGTAACTCAGTTGCAAAGTATAAACCAAAATATAAGGACACTGAAATTGTAGGAGCTTGTGGCAATGCATTATTTTAGTAGAAAAGTACGATATCATAATAGGCTCTCTCATGTGGTAGAGAATCCCCAAACTCTCTGCAAGGATGTAAGATGAATTTAGCTGTCTTGTAGGTTTGTCAAATCGGGCAAGAGGGACATCAGAGGAGGAAGGCTGAGAAGGAATTCCAGGCTTCCCTCCCTAGCTTCAAAATTGTTCTAATTTTCATTTGTCTGCATGTTGGACTCCTTTTAATTGAAGAAAAATAAATTATATTTCTTTAAAAAAGAAAGGTTGATAACCAGTGGTTTTCATCAGTAGGAACTTATAGAAGAGGTTTCTAATAATGGCTAAAGTTGGATGAGAAGATTCTATAAGCTAGGTTGAACTCCACCTATCCATGATTTCAGGATTTATTTTGCTGCATTATCATAAGCCCAATGAATTTATCCATACATTTTTATTTGTTGGTGGATGTAATAAAATGTCAGAAGGTATTTGAAGATAAAACTTCATTTTTGCCCTAAAATTCCTGAGGGATACTGGATTCTTGTCCGTATATTAAGAACCAGTGAACACTGGTCAATGTCCTTAGATGCAGGGCACAAGTAGATCTGTTGGTAAAACAAATAAGTTTTTCAAACTACCTCCCTCTTTAATATACAATTTATCCTGTTAAGTTTGACTCGGATACATTTCTAACCCCAAAGTTAATGAAAATTGAAATGTGTACCCAAAGTTTGTCCTCGAGATCCCCAGTCTGCATTTTTTACATTACTTTGATGAAAGTTAAAGCCTTCATGATTCTTTCCTTTCCCACCTATACCCACCCACCCCATCCCATCCCCAGCATACACTCCTGACCATCAAAATCTGCATCCAGTTTTGTGTATAAAACAATATCCACAATAAAAAATTATAAAGTGGCCAGGGATACTTTAAAATGTTTCACTTCCCCAGGTAGGTGTGCATTTTTAATAAAAATAAAATGCTATGCTGTACAAATAAAAGGTCCTGAGCTTTTTAAAGTTAATTGAGTCAGTATAACTGGTTATACCCTATAACTAATCAATGCTCTTCACCAGCCCCCAAAATATCATGCCTTTCACGCCCTATCTCATTTGGCCCTCACAACTGTTCCATGAAACAAGAATTTTCTTTTACTTTTTCTTTTCTCCCTTTACATCGATAAGAAAATGAGACAAAATGAGACCCAGGAAAATCAGATAACTTATCTCTAGTCCAGTAATTAATTGGCTATAAACTAATTAAGTAAGTAAGTAAGTAATAGAGGTAGAATTTAAACCTAAGTCTGTTTGACTCCAAATTACTGTGAAACGTACTCTTAGGTCCCATCTTCTCTGAGTGAGTTCTCTCTAAGCACTTCGGATTATAGTCTCTTCTCTGAGTTACGGTGCTATATTCTATCACTCACTAAATATTCTAAATTTTAATATCTGCATCTTGCCTTCTCACGGACTTTTCTGCTTCTGAATGTCAATGTGTATGCTATAACCAGCAATATTAAAACTTGCTTGTGACTTTTAAAAATAGCAACTCTCTACTCTCTTAGGAATAATTCTGGCCTTTTTGTTGTAGTATGTTAATCATATTTATAAGGATTTATATTAATTATCTGTTTATATGGTAATCATTTTTCAATATTTTCTTATTTTTAATCCTATGTTTAAATTGTCTGCATATATATAAACAGGACTTTTATACCTCAATTTTCCCATTCAGGAATTCTTTTTAGTCATCTGTTGGTTCCCTGGCCTATGTCCAAAGTTCAGAGATCAATCTTCCACTTATTCCTGTCTCTTCTTTAAGAATATCAATTGTTTATAAACTAAATTTCTGTTCTTTTTATCTAATAACCTCTCCCTTAATATTCTTAATTCTTTCTTATTTCTGCAATTTGAGAAAGAATTTCAAGCTCAAACTTCCACTGATTTTCCAATTAGACTTTCTGTAGTGTGAGTCATCCCTTTCTTTTCTCAGTTGTTATATTATTTGGGTGGAATATCATTTCCTAAAATTGGCTTTTGGAATATCCACCTTCTAAGTTATCTTAGCCTGTTTCATTACCAACTTGCCTCTCAGCTCTCATAGCATCCCCTCAGTAGATGCTGCTAAAGCTTTGTTTTGCTTTGTAGTTAACATTTATTTTAAACATGTTTTTGTCTTCTGAATGTTGTATTCTTCATTTAATAGTGAAAAAAATCATAGGCTTGACAGTGTTGTATTATTTTCCTTTACAAAAGGTTTTCTCCATCTTGAACAAGAAGCTTATGCATTCTGCCTTAAATAGGAGAAATCCTTTACTTAGTGTAGGGACTCCTACAGTATGTTCAGCTGCAGAGCCGCTTGATCCTGTTTACGTGTCCAGTTCTGGGACCCAGGAGCCAATGGAGCCTGGGTAGAATGCTGGCATATGGACAGTCTCAGCAGTGAAGTGCTATCTCTGTACCTGACAGAACTGCAGTTTATTCTTACTGATATTGCTTGATCTGACATTAACTCCACATAAATGGTTTGACTGTGTGGCACCTCATTCTGGTGACTCTACACCATGGATCACAGTGTTAAACTTCAAACCATCAAGGAGATGGTTTCAACCAGTTCTGTTAATAATGGCCGCATGTGCTCTTGGGACACTCACCCCCAAGCACTGATCTGAACTGCTCAAAGGGTTTCCACAGGGTAGATGCACATTTATTCCAGTTTTTTTTTTCTGACTTCTAGTTTTGACCCCATCAGATTAGTGAACATTGACAGGATTCTGTCAAATCACTCCTTTATTCATCCTATCCCTGTCCAGATTATGTATGACACACATTCATTTCAGTGCACAAAGTGTGCCCTTCACAAAGTTTCACAGCTGAATAGATTCTCTGCAGTATATTTCTTTGATAGTTTTAGGATTTGATAAGATGACATTAGATTTTAGTTTTACTTGGGAAAACCATGGATGTAGAATTGAGAAGGGATAGTAACAGACCTGGAAATCTAGGTAAGCAGCTCACATAACCCTCATAAAGCAAGTTTAGTATAGATATAAAGAGTAATTCAACAGATATATGAAGCAGGGAAAAGGGCTGTTTCGAAGGCAACAATCTGTGGAGATCTCAGCAGGGAGGGAAGCAAATAATTAGCATCAGTAAAATCTCTAAGCAGGAAACAAAGTCTTAGACAGAGGGGTAATATATAGAGGCAGGATTCAAGACTGAAGTTAGGAGACTTGGAGACTGGTTAGATCTAAACAAAAGTAGCTTAAAATTGGGATCTATTTACCACTAAGTTACAGAGTGCAGGTCATGGCATGGCAATTTTCTAGAATAGAACTAACACTTATTATAGAATATTGACCTAAAGGACCTTGATTCTTTTCATGTTAGGGTCATGATGACACAGACTGTGTAGAGAGAGAGAATAACTTAGCTTGGGGAGAAAAGTGGTATCGAGGCAGGTACTTATATTTTGCTATAATATTATTTCCTTTGATACTAGAGACTATGTGATAATAATCACAAACAATTTTCTAAGGAATAATTTGTTAAAAAGAAATTGAACTTTATTGACTTATCCAATAATTCATCTCTCATTTCCCAAATGCTATATAACACTCATATATGGTTTGTATTCTTTAAAAATGTATTTCTTCATTGTTCAAAGCACTGCTTTTGGCACCCATATTACACAAACTGAAGTTACCCTTTATTTATATTCTGGAAATGTCTTCTCTCACACAGTGGAATTAAGTTGGCTATTCAACATAAGCATAGTTGAGGTTTTTTTTTTCATATTCCATCAATATGCACATTTCAAAAATATGTTTTATAAAATATTAAGCTCTCTGTATGTTTTTATTCATTTTTAAAGTAATTTTGGGGTACTGCTTGAATGCACATTCCATGACGTTAGTGTATATTCAATTATGAAATAATTAGAAATTTTATTTCTAGCTTCATAAAGGCAACAATGTATTTGGAGACAAAAAAGTGAACAATTCACAGTTTATAGATTGTCTTGAGAAGATTGGCAATATAAACATATAAAATTGCTTAACCACATGTAAAAGATAAAATGATAAAATAATAAACCATCAACAGTAAAAGAGAGTTTGAAAGACTCAAAACTCTTGCAAATATAGAATATACAGCCCTGATTATCATAAAAGAGAAACTTCCTCAAATGTGAAAAATTAGATGAAGATGTGTATAGTGCAATATATGTATAGTACAATATACTGATCAGTAACCTAAAAGTTTATCGACTCTTTTACAGAAATCTCAGAAATACAGAAAGAACTGTTATTTCCATTTTAACATTAATTTTTCTATTTCTTAAATATAAGAATCATAATCCCATCAAGTGCACTCACTCTCTCATGATATTTTAATTCTCAGAGCAGCACATATTTTTATGCCAACATTTGTAATCAGATACAGAGGTAGAATTAAAATCAGCACTTTATACATTATGCATTGTAGCAATCTGGACTCTTCTTTAAGTTGTCAATGATTAAATGTCAGTATATACTAAGTGAAGTGAAATAATTTTGAACTAATTCTCTTCTATTTAAGTTTATGTAATATTTTGCCATTCTTCACACATGCACACACACTCAAATGACTACTGTACCTTAGGCCTTCTGATTTATTGAGTTGAGCGCACATTGCAATGGAAGAGAATAATATCCCTAAAAACACAGATTTCATCCAGCCACTCTCTTGATTAAAAACATCCAATGGTCACCTTACTACCACTATGCCCCCAAATAAAATGCCTATTAAATAAAATGCAACCTGAAGCTGGGCATAGGAATTATGTGGACCTCAGAGTTCATTTTGTCTGAGAGCCACTTTAGTATAGATAACACCTGTACATTATATTAACACAAGAGTGAAGCCAGTGGAAATAATTCGCATGTGGCTGGTGATGTAGGCTCTGATCACAAGTCTGGCAGGGTTCTATCACTTCTCTGTCCACATACAACCAGCATTTTGTACTCACATGATGCCTCCATACTACAGCAGAAAGAATTTGGTGGGTTTTGAGTCAGACAAAACTCTATTTATCCCAAGTCTGAGACTTATATGCTATGTCAGAGACTGGAAATAAGCATGCACAGTAAACCCATTTCCTTCTCTTCTCTCTTCCTGTGCACACAGCTTGATTGCATTTCTCAGCCTCTCTGGCAGTGAGATTTGGCTATGAGATTGATTTCCAATCAATGTAAGTGTAAGTGATGTGTACCGGTTTTAGGTCTTAAAAACTACCTCAGCCTAATCCACCACACTGTGTGTTCTTTCCCCATTCATTGGCTGAATGTAAAGGACCCTCAGGCCACAGAAGAGGGAAAAGTTAGAATAAAAAGGAGCCTAGGTCTCTAGATCACTATATGGGAAGCTCCCTGGTAATTCAGAACACATTTTTATGGATTTTATGAAGAAATGTACTACAGTAATTGTTTTGCTTGCTCTGGTAGCTAGGGTCACTGTTATTAATACTGCTTCAAAAATGTTAATATAGCACTTACAAGTAGTTTTTATAAATTACATAAAACAGGCTATGTAAAACATACAAGCCCTGTGTCTTACCAAGAGAAAGACAATACTACTTTATCTCATGCTTTACATCTCTCTATTCTTTGCTGGAAGAATTTCAACCTTTTGGCCCCATTTTAACATTCAGTGGAACGTAAAGCGAGCCTAATTTCTTTTCCATATTAAAACATTTTAAATATTTAAAAAGTCAACATGTTAGTTTCTTCTCAATTTCATATTAAAAATATCATTCATTTCTTACCCTTTACTTATATAATATTATGGTTAGCCTGGTATCTGACTTGGACCTATTCAATACAAGAAGCATTTGTTGGGCATCAACCCTGTGACTTTGCCCTATGATATGAACATCAGGGATACAGAAATAAAACCATGTTCCTGAAAGTACTAGTACTAAATGCTATATATTAAACATGCATTTCGGTTTGTTAATATTATATCCAGAACTATCACAATCATTTAGATATAGTCTGACAATTGTACAGTGTGGTCGAAATGTCATTTCCCTTGGGACATTGCATTTACAGTGTTCACTCTGTCATTCAATAATATTACGTGCGTATTCGCTATGTGCTAGGTACTGCGGTGTCTATTTAGAATAAATTTATACTCCCATGCCCTCGTGGGGCTCGCTGAATAATGAAAAAATTATTGAGGAAATAAAATAATCTGAGGAATGCTAATAGATCTTTGAAAAATAATTTATATGGTCAGACTTTTCTTTTCTAGTGTATCTCTTCTGGCCTCAAAATAGCTATTATTTATTAATACTTTTAATTTAAGGCTGGTGTTTTTATCATTCTAGGCATCATTCATCTCTAGTATCTGTGAGGGTCAGCTACTATAGCACAAATCTAAGTTTCCTCCCCACACAATTCTCCCTTTATAGCAGAATTTGCCTCGTCAAATAATTATTATGGCAATAATGAAAAAGAAAGATCCAGCTGTAATAGATTTTAATAAATCAGTGACATGACTTAAAGGTAGGAGGGTGACTGCTGATATCTTTATTAATGCAAACAATAAAATCAGAGGGAATAATTCGCATGTGAGTGGCAATAATGGCTGTGATATTTACAAACGATGATTCAGGGATCCGATTTGGACAACCTAAAGGGAACACTTAGAAGGCAATTCAAAAACATGGTTCTGAAGCTAAGGGAGGCTGAAAGTGAAATCTTGGAGTGATATATCATGAAAAACTACTATAAGGGGGACAAAAAACAACTTCACCCAAATAAGTGTGCAAATTATGGAATGGCAATAAGGATTTCCCAATTTTTGTCATTTTCTAACTTTTTGGAATACATATACAGGTCCTGGGAGAAAATGTGCATTTCATCAATCATACATGAAGCAAAATTTAACTATATGATTGTTATACATTTATGAATAAATAAAGTATTTCAGTCTGAGCTCATTCAGGAAAACAAATCTATTCTAGAAATATCAAGAAGAAAATGATTTAACGTAAATACTAAGTGCTTAAAGACCAAAGTGCTGAAGGAAAGATCATGGAAGATTTTCCACTAGCTCTGCAGTAACTGGCCCCTAATGGTCACAGGTGGTAATAACAAAGCAGATTGATGTAAAATTTTTATCTGCCAAAACTCCACACATCTCTCTACCTTCTACTGTCAGATCAATTAGTTTTCCAAATCCTATGTAAATAGTTCTCATTGGTGGAATCAATACCGGCAAGAGATTTGGGAAAATATGGTTCTCGGGCTTTCAGCCTTGGGGTTATAGCATAGAGAGAACAGAATGGAACTGAATATCAACACAAAATCTGGCACAGTAGCCTAAGAGTTAGCTGGCTATTGACGGCTGAGCCTAACAAAGAGGATGCAGTTTATCATGGTCTAATTCTCCCAAGTACAGATTGAAAAACTTCAATGCCACCTGTTTCCTATTAGTGATCAGGCTTATTATGGGACCATCACAAAAATTTCTAAAAAGTTCAATTTTATAACTAGAAATTTAGTGACTTGATTGTGAAGAGAGATGCAGTAAAAATAAAAATTTTGAGGATTATTTGTTTAACGTCTTACCTCACCAGATTTTATGTTCCTTGAAAAGAGGAAGCTTCTTTGTTTCTGTTTTAATCACTAGTTCACTTCTGCATAAAAGAGAATAATAAAAGATGATATCAATGTTTCATTCATGTTATTTATTTTGATGACATGCCTTTTCTTTCTCCACAAATATTTCACAATATAAAGAAAAAATAATATACTAGAAAAGTGTCTTTAACCTGTTTTTAAGTGCACTCACTTTTTAGAATTTGTTAAAAGTTATAAATTCTTCTCTTAAGGAGTTGAAATGCAGATGTAAATACAAACATAACAAACAAACACTTTGACTATGGAACCAAAGCTAAAAGGATGCTATGTAGAATCAGAGCACACTGGCTTAGAAAAATATAGTCAAAATCCTTAATTTTCAACTCCTACTTTTAAATATTTTCAGCTGTTCCATTATTTCACTTAAAGATCCTCTCTATAGCTCTCTATCTTTTACCATGTTCGTTTTAGATTGATACTTTCTCAGAGAGAGAGGGAGAGACACACACACACACACATTAAAAAAATGGGGATCCTTAATATATAAACTTTCTATTATGGTTATCCCCTCCCAGTCATGAGGATGAGACTTTTAAAATCCCCATAAGCAGAGAATGCAAGGGTAGTACAGTGGTAAAAATTCTCTCCTGCCATGCAGGAGACCTGGGTTGGGATCCCAGCCCATGTACTTACAAAGAAAAATAAACAAACAAAAATTCAACAAAATGGTGCTGCAATAATGGGATACTCAGAAGGAAAAAATAATGAAATTTAACCCCTGCCACACAGCATATATAAAAAAAATCCTCATAAGCTATGAAAACTTGCTATTGATCCATTTAAAATTTTTTGAGGAAATAAGGTTGAGAATTCAAGAGTACAAAACAAACTTATACAGTTCATTATAAAGTATTCATAATGAATTTGGTAAGTAATAATTTACTTAATTTAATGTTTTTGAGCAGGGAACCTGACCAACGAAAGATCAGAAATCAAAAGAACTCATAGAGGCTCATTTTTGCATATTTTAATCATGAAATAAGTCTACAACAAAATGCAGCAAATATAAACCACATTTACATAATTGGTAACAATGAAATCTTCTAGTTAAAGAAATTGGAAATCTGGGGAAATACCTGGAGGAGGCAGTTGCCATCACCTGAAAATGTTTCCTTTTGTGCTCTTTTTTTATTTGTGCAAACTATTTCTTACATCATACTTCAGATATAAAAGATCTTTTAATGTGAGGGATTCTTTTTAAAAAGCAAAATCTACTTTAGTAACATGAAAAATTAGAAGAAACTCAATTTTGTATTTAAAGTTGCTTAACAGAGGCAAATAAAATTCAACAAATATTCCACATATTGTTAAAATATGACCTGACACATGTAATTAGAATTTAAGCCAATCTATGTGTAATATTTTTTATTGAGATCATATTATTAATAACAATTATATAAACCAGTAGCACAATGAAAACTAGAGGTCAAATGAACCCAGAGTACTATGAGATACTTAGGTGATTACTGAATCATCAGAGGAAAAATGGATTTGGTTTCAGTATAGTTTTTATATATAACCTCTCTCTCTCTTTTTTTTTTTTTACATGGGCAGGCACAGGGAATCGAACCCGGATCCTCTGGCATGGCAGGCAAGCCTTCTTGCCGCTGAGCCACCATGGCCCACCCTATAACCTCTCATTTTATTATAAATCCTTTGAAAAACCCAGAACATTCCATTTTTTCACCAAACCACTTGAATCAGCAATCTCAATCGAAATTCAATTTGAATTTCAGAAGGGTGTCCATCAATAGGGGATCTGTTCAATAAAGTACCTGGTATGCCAGTCACTCATTAGAATAAATAATGGCAATAGTAATAAGAAGCATTTATTGAGTGTTTATTTTGTGGAACATACTTTGCTAAGTGTTTTATTTGCATTAACTCAATAAATAATAAAATAATATTTTATAATGTAATACACTATTTTAAAATAGTGTGTAAAAATGAAGATACCTCTATAAAGAAACATGTAACTGAAAATTAAGTCTTGGTTGAAGATTGGCTAACCCTAAATAGATATTTCGTAGCAACCTGATATGGCTCATGGGATACTCTCATTCCATGCAAGTAGATTTCCTGTGAATTTGACTTACATGCAGAAGAGATGCTCTAAGAAAATTTAGTTAAGTATTTTAACTGTATACTATAAATAGCCAATTGAATATTCCTTTGGTTATAAGAAAATTATTAGTTGTAATAATCTCATTGTAAACATTAAATATATTTCATTCAAATCTAAAGCTGATAAAAAGTGATAAGATGTTTGTCATATTCCTCAATTTTTCCTATTTACCAATGCCAAAATAGTTCTAGCTTACTTGTGATCCATTAGGTCTAACCCTAATTCCAGTTAGAAATAGAAGCTATTTGAAATATAATTATGGTCACAACATAAGAATTTTGGTATTTGATTTTTACATAGATTGCTACTTTGGTATTACATTACCTGTACAAAGAAAGTACTTATGTTTAAAGTCATTTTTATCACTTTCAAAATTTTCATTATTTCACATCCATAATCATCCCTATGAACTGTTTTCCTTTTTCACATATCCAAGCATTCCCAAAGAATTTATTCTCATGGTCTTCATCTGCAATCCTGTAAATACCTACATCTTATAAAAAGCCAAACCCTCTTCATAGGTTCAGTGACAACAAATTAATGCATGATAAATAACACCATTCCACTTTTATTTTTTTTTTGCATGGGCAGGTACCGAGAATCGAACCTGGGTCTCCTGCATGGCAAGCGAGAATTCTGCCACAGAGCCACTACTGCACCGCCCACTGTTCCACTTCTGATTTTAAAAAAAAGGTGTGTGTGGGGAGGAGGTTAAAGTGTCTCCCATTATTATTACTAGCAAGAAAAAAAGAAAATTTTCTGCCTTTGAAAATAGATATTGGTTTGTCTTCTTGACCAAATGTGAACACATCTAAAGAAGGAAACCACTGCAGTTTTCGCAACATTTTGCATCACATTCTAATTGGACCCTTACAAAATAAATATGAGAAAAAACTATCTAAACGTGTTCTTTATAATGCATGTCAAATATATTTAGAAAGAGTTATTCAAGTAGAGAGCATACTAGATATAATAGAAGATAAAAGTTTAAGACTTGGTTCCTGCTAGAATATGATTCTTAAATTAGTATGAGAGACAGACAGGCATGTGAATAAATATATTACAAGCTATTGTAGATTGACAGTGATTACAGGAACAAGCACAGGAAAAGTTAGAAATAAGTTATATCATCTCCATGGTGGTACTAGGCAGTAGGTAGGGGGTGCAGAAAAAATATAAAAGAGAAAAGAAATTATTGATGTCATGGCATGTAAACCAGACTTAGGTAAATGAGCAGAATTACAGTAAATCTAAGTGGATAGCAAAGGCAATTCACATTGCCTTAATATCATAGGCAAGGCTGAATACACAAACATATAGTTTAGTTAGAGACTAGAGATAGAAACATATAAAGATGAAGGTCAGAAATGGAATTTGCTATGGAGAGTCTTGAATGTCAAGATAAAGTATTCATAATGAATTTGGTAAGTAATAATTTATTTGATTTAATATTTTGGAGCAAGGAAACTGACTAGTGAAATATCAGAAATCTACTAGAATTTGTAAGACTGATGATAAAAGATTATTTCAATAATCAAGTTAATAAGAAATAAAACCAATTGTGTCAGAGGCAGTGAAGATGGAATAGTTATAACAGATGCCAGATAAGTGGTAGTATAACTCTAGCACTTTTTTGTAAGTAACTTCTAAAGAAACATATTCAGAAAACAAAAATATCAAAGAAAATCAGATATTAAAGGAAAGGCTAGCTAAGGAAATTGCATGTGTGTACTGTTTTATTTCTTCGTGTTTTCTTTTCAGATGCATATTTCACAGTATGATAAAGCCTTTATGTACCATAAAAATGTAAACATGAAAGTGGTTTTGGCTTAACTAGACACTAATATGTCAAAAAAAAAAAGTCAAGAACATTTTTATGTGGTACTTCTCCCAATAATGTGTCAAAAAGACAACCTATTCTTGCAAGCATTGCACCTATAAAAGACAGTGAGGAAAAAGAGTCCTCATCAAGAAAGCTTTTTCTTCCTCCTCTAGCAACATTAATTATGTTGTCGGCTGGAGCCCAAAGAGTGAGATAGGCAGAGGCAATCTGATTCTCATCTTGTTTAAACTTGTCAGTTTCAAAATGAAGTCGAGAGTTCGTCAGGGAAAATGGAGAAGGTCTCCTTCCTCATTTAGAAATAAATGGGAAGTTCAACACCTGAATTTTTAAAGAAGAAGGGCCATTCACCAGAAGGCACTTGTCTCTTTTTAAAAGCATTGCTAATTCAGCCCCTCACAGGACAGCCGAAGGCTGGAAATGCTGTTGTCCATAAGAAGACACTCCCATCTTCAGCACTGCAATACATCAACTGCTGTGCCTTTGACCCCATGCTTGAGAGAAAATGTATCTCTACGGTGCTTGGATGCTGCCAAGATTTAAATACAAATTTGGAAGTTGAACTTTTGCTTCAGCAAAATGAACACTTTTGGGTTCATTTCCCAAAGGAGAAGCTAATTTCAGTAAGTATCTATTTGTTAGAACTCTGACTCTTCTGTTCTGCTACATAAGAAACCATAGGTGAGATGGGATGGAAGCACAAGCAGGTTCCACGAAGGGACAAAGCTACAAGGAAGGTGAATAAGTAGATCACCCAGTGAAGGGAGCTTCAGAGAATGACATATAGATGTGAAAGGAAGAGGCTGAAAGGGCAAGATTTATGTAACTTACCCTAGGGATCAAAACACTTTGAATGTGTCATGGATTGCAAGGAGTTTAAGTACAGACCCTGCTCAAGTAAAAGAATTTTTATTTCCTCCAAGTTGTAGACTTTCTCCTGTTCTGATTTGTGGGTCCATGGCTTTTTCCAAATAAAGCCTTCTGTTTAATCAGGTGTTAAAGAATATGCATAGGATGAAAAGACAAGGTCTGTTTAATTATTTGTAATTTCTGTAATAGACTTTTTACCCCGAAAGAAGGTAAATAGATTCAAATAATCACATATTAAAATTAGCTGGGACAACGCTTAAAAAAAAAAGGTGTTTTCTCAATTACACCCGCTGCTTCACATCCATGCTTCTTGATTAGATATATTTTTAGTGTTAAAATAAATTGGTTTAAATGGCGTTTTTTTTTTCTTTTAGCAGACCCTTAATACACACTAAGTATTGACTTTGGGGGTGGGGGAAAGAACAACTTATGAATTGAAGCAAGACATGCAGTTTGTTCCATTCACCAATTCTCTGCCTACAGCTTTGTTGTGACACTCCAATGGGACTCAAAGGTGTTATCACTTCCTAAATTCACGTTAGGGTACATGGGCCAGGAGATAACAGCTTCTCCATTATCTTCTTCATAATCTGAGCCTGAAAGGTCATTTAATGATGAAAACTGGGCAAACAAAAAAAGGAAAGAAAGAAAAAGCAACAAAACCAACTAAAAAGTTTTATTGCCAGTTTTTTTTTTAAAATAACTGCTCTTGATAAGTAACAAAACATCCTGATTTTAAAAAAGAAAGTTCATTTACCAATTTTTCTAATCTCTTTAAAGTTTTTCAGTAGTTCTAAATTAAATCTCTCTTGCCCTTATCTCTTCATCCATCAGAAAATCCAAAGGGTGTTTGGATTCAGACATCCATTGCATCAAAGAGCTTTCATTACACAGCACAAACAAGCACTTATATTGAACAGGAACCCAATTACTTAACCTCGCTTCAGGTTTCATTCTATCCTGCAGCGTAGACCCTGACAGCAGCCTACTAATCTCTTCTGATAGACGCTGCTACATATCAGTTCTGATACACAAAGATGATTCCTAACCTTCTTGTGGAGAACCACTGATTAAATAAACTGAGATGCCCATCTCAGCTTCCTTGGACCAATGCATAACAATGAGAAAGAGGACGAGCAGATTTGGACTCTTTCCTCCTCCGTGTAAAACATGCGCTGAGAGGAAAGAAGAGGGGACTGTGAATCTGCTCTGAGAAAATAACCAGCATTCACCCAAGTACTGAAGTGGAATTGCCTAAAGTTCTTTCCATTGTGTTTCTACTCTTCAAATTACTGCCATGCGCTCCACATTTTGGTAGAAGAGAATAAAGTCAATCCCCTAAAGTTCTCACACCTTTGTCATTTCTTTTCAGATTTATAGATAAATATATAGATATATTGATAAATATATCTGTCAGTGATACTCAATACCAATTGTGTATTAGAATGACCCAGAAACTTATAAAGAAACTCAAGTCTGATTCCTACAGATTCTGGTTTAATTAATGAGGGCTAGAGAGTGGACGTTACTATATTTTAAATTAAACAGCTTAAGGTTGATTTGCACTGTTTTGTATCAATGGCAACAGACAACTATGTTAATTCTAAAAGAATGATGATGGGGCCTTCGAGGTTATTCCATCTAGCCTCACATCTATGCAGTAGTACCTTACAGAAAAGCCTTGAAAAATTACACTGATGGACAAATCATGATCTCACAAGGAAGTCTACTTCACTGTTTCCTCTTTAACACTGAATACTTAGAGAAGACCTCAAAGCACTTCAAAATACGTATGTATAAGACTGCTCACAGTAGCACTGTTGATAAATTATCAAAATAAACTCAATAATTTAAGAATGGTTCAGGAAGTATGTAGGGAGAGTATCTGCAGTGTAAAACATTTTAAGCTCACATATGTACATTCATATGCATAACATTTTTTTGAAGAATAATGTAATCAGTGGTTTCTTTCTGGGAACAGCCTAGAAAGATAAGGTTAGGCTTTTATTTTTAGTTGTATGCCTTTCTAAATGCTTTCTATTTTCTAGTCATTTGTATGAATTACTTTTATATATTTCAATTACACAAAGTTATTTGGATATAGTGTTACCTTTTTTAAAGTTTTAAGTATTTTTCCAGTATTGACAGGTAATCTACTCCTCATTCTTTTTCATGTGTACTCTATGGAATGAATTTAACTCCTCTTCACCATGATGGATCTTCAACTATTTGAAAGCCCACAATAATGTATTCCCGTGGTGAAAACTCCATTTTTCAATTATATATATTCTTTCCAAGGATTTGTACTATGTGGCTAGCATTAAAGGGTATGGAGATAATTTCAAAATCCTGCCATTAAGAAGCTTATGTTCTAATCAGGGAGAGAAATAAAATAATCAAAAATAGAAAAGGGCAATTTCTCTTAAGGGTTGTTTATGAACCGAAGTGGATGCATGGAAGGGAGACTATTCATTAACCATGTAAGGTAGTAATTGAGAGGAGAGGGCAGTTGGTAAATTGGCATGGAGCAATTTTATCAAAATTCACTTTCCAATTCATAAAGCATTTTTCATTTATTCTATTTTGATCTTATAACAGTGTCAGATATCATTATCCCCATTTTATAGGTGAAGAAATGGAAGCTCATGATATCACAGCTTTAAGATCCTTTTTTTTTTTCTCCTCTGAAATTGCTCTGGCTAATCAGGGCTGCTCTAAAGTATCCATCCTAAGAACTAAAGTATTGTTTAAACGTGGTATGATGGATATAGAGGCAAATGCATGATTGCATTCATTGATGTGAACACTAATACCACTCACAATTTGGTCTAAAGTGGAGATAGTGGGGGTGGGAAATGACCAAGGAGTTAGATTCATGGAAGGAACAAATAGCTAAGCTGGCCTAGAAGTTTTAATGAAAGCTACAGAGGGGTGGCATGTTGGCTTGAGCTGAGCTTTGAAAGGCAAGGAAGGGTTTTTCAGGGAGATAAATAATGGGGTGTAGAATAGGGGCAGCACAGCACAGCAACACACAAATAAACATTGCATATTTAAACACAAAAGGTTTGACTCAGTAGAGAGATTCCAGGTAAGAATTTGTATATGACCCCGCTGGCAATGGAAATAAAATAAATTTTCAAAACCTTATTTTATGTCCTGGAATTACTTGTGCATCTGCAAAAAATAAAAGATAAAAAAAAATTAAAAAGACAAAAAGCATAGAGTAGAGACTGTCTGCTAAAATGAAATGTCCGCATAAATATCTATGGCCTTTAAGTTAAAATGACAATTTATTATTTTTGTAATTTTTACTCCCTGTCAGGTTCATATCTGCACATTTTTATGAGATGACTTTCTTTGTCATTGTTATGTACAGTATGTATGGGTCAACAGGTGCCTAATATGACTGCTTGTGGTTAGGATCACTTTCGAATTTGGTTTGGCATATTTTGATCAGAGCATTCTAAATCAGTTAATAAAAAAGTAGGGCATACTTCCATTAGAGGTCATTTTTGGCAGGTTGTTTACTATGATTTCTTTGCTTCCAATTTCTTGTCAAATGAAAGGCCATACCTCAGCTTTCCTGAACAATTTTGAGGCTTAACTTCTACAGTATTCATGTCTATTGCATATTCGAAAATTGGGATCTCCGTTTGACACAACAGGAATCCACGATAAGAAAAAATATACATAGCAATGTGTATGAGAAGAGATTTTCCCCCCTTAGGTTTAATATTAAGAAATCCTGCTGGTTTGCTCTGATGTGAGACTATTCCTCAAAAGATACTAAATTTAGGGTTGTAAACAATATTCTGTCCTCTGAAATGCTCAAAAAAATTCTTTTTCTGAGGCTATAAAAAAGGGGTAATATGTTTCAGGCAGTAATAGACCAAAGGTATTTGTTTTATATTTGGAATATGAGAACAAAATGTTTTTTGTGGAATTCAGTATTAGGGATTTCACTGATTACTTTTATTTTACAGCAGTATAATTTACAACACCACAATGTAGATTAATTATGATTGTTTCATGGTTTATTGTCAAATTTCCTCAGCTAATAAAGCCATAGATAATGAAGCTGGCAGATGAGATCAATTTCTAGAGTTTTCAAAGTCAATATGTCAATTAAGAATGTGAACTAATTCTTTAGGACTGGAAAAAATGAACATGCTGAGCTATAGGAGATTGCAAGTCTGGGATATCAAACATCTGTATTGAATTATGACAGCCTGAAGTTCTCTATTTTGTGAAGTGATTTAGAAGGGCAAATTACTTTTTCACTAATTTGACAAAGATGAAAACTTTTTAAACTGCGTAACAAAATATGGGCCAAAGATCACTTCATCATATAAATCAGGGAGCTATGATACATGTATTGAGCTAAATTCTCCAAGTATATAAGTTTTCTATATTATTTAGCAATAGTATAAAATTGTTTCATTCATTCACCCATTTGTTATGCAGGAATTTATAACTTACTGAATATGTTCTCTGCATAAGGCTTTTGTTAATCAACTCAGATATAAAACAAAAGAAGTGGGGGGTGCAAGGGTAGTTCAGTGGCAGAATTCCCACCTGCTGTGTGAGCAATCCAGGTTTGGTTCCTGGTCCATGCGCTTCCAAAAAAACAAACAAACAAGCAAAAACAAACAAAAGCCAACCAAACAAACAAAATTCACCAAGTGGTGCTGCAATAATGGAATACCTACAGGGAAAAATAATGAATTGTGGTCCCAACATACAGCATACAAAAAAAATAAAAAGTGGCCTGTCTTCACTCACATAACTTATATAGAAAATTATTAAGTAACCAAGTATACAATTAGTTGCTAATTATAGCTGTCATAAATGCTACAAAAGGAAGCCCTGCATGCTACGAGAGCATTACACTTCCTATAATAAATGTGGAAAAAAAAGTGATTTGAACATTCTCAGAGTAAATTTAAAGGATTTAGTTTATTAATTATATATAGTTGAAGAGCATCTACTACACGGCTGTTATTCTGTGGATGACTAGGATACATGGAAATCATGCCATATAGTTTGGGAAGCAGACTATACACAACAAATTACAAGAGGTATAGAACCACTAATAGAAGTACAGTTCCCTCTGAGATTGAAAAAGACTTCCAAGGGGCAACCAATTCATTAATGTGTTCAAAAGTTCTTATTGGACATCTGCTATTTTCCCAACACTGTTGGGATTTCATGACAATGAAACACAAGCCCTGTCCTTAAAGGACTCACAGTCCAGAGCAGTGGTTCTTAACCAGGGGCAACTTTGTCCCTCAGGGAGCATTTGGCAATATCTGCAGACATTTTTGGCTGTCACACTGATGGGGTTAGAGGAATGGTAGCAAGTGAGAGTGTGCGACCAGCACCTAATGCTTAGAGGTCGGAGATGCTATTAAACATCCTGTAATGCAAAGAGCAGCCCTCGTCACCAATCCGCCACCCCCTGCAACAAAGTGTTATCTGGTCCAAAATGTCAAAAGTGTCAACATTTTGAAATGCTGTCAGAGAGTAACAGAGTAATAAGTAAATAATCAATTACAACGCAGGGTATTTACCATTAAGATGAACTGTATTTTAAAAGGCTAAGTCCGACAGAAAGCAGAGGGTGAATGGTGATAGGCTATAGACAGAGGCAAAGATCACTTGAAATGCTCTTACAAGTCATGGTGAGATCATAGAAGGGCCTGGACTAGGGCGATCAAAATTGAAATAGTGAGGCTAATAAAAAAAATGGATATGGGAGGAAATTCAGATGTGAAATAAACACAGTTTTATTAACCAATTATACATTGAAAATTGAGCAGAGAAAGAATTGAAGAAGATGGATGAGAAAATGGTTTCCCTAAGATTTGTTAAATTTAGATGATAGATTAGATGGTATTAACAAACAGGAATAAGGGAGAAGGAGCAAGTATTGAGGGAAATTAATAACAGTAATGAAGATAACATTTATATGTTATTATGTGTCAGCAGTGTGCTCATCACAGCAAACGCTGAATTTGTCACAATCCTTGGTAGACAGGTAATGCTATTTGAATCTTTTAAGATAGGGGAAGTTATATAAATTGTTGAAGGTCACATTGCTTAATAGTCATATCCATATTCCATCCATGTTTTTCTTATTCTAAAGTCAAGAGTTTCAACCTCGTATGTGCTACTGGATAAGCAAGGTGAAGATTGGAAAATCCAGGTAGGATTTTTAGACTCTGGAACCAAATTACCTGGGTTCCTCAAAAAAACAAACAAACCAAAAAAACACACAAACCAAAAAAACACACAAATCCTGGGGCAAAAACTTGTTTGCTATGACTTTATTAGGAAATGTTACTTGAGAAAGCAAAAGTGAGGGAAAATTAAAGTCATAGAAGTAAGGATAGCAAATATTAAATATTAATTCAAGCACGCTCAATTGCTTGATCTTTAAGTAGTTGTGTGAACTGTTGTGTTTAAGAATAGCCCATGTAGTCATGAAAAAGGAGAATATTCACAAGTTCTCAACACCAACATCAAAGATTTGCTCCAAAAAGCTTGACCTCTCTTCTACTTCCTGGTTGCTCATGCATGGATACCCCAAGTGGCCAAAGTCCCTTGAGACACAGTTGAATAGATATGCAATGGTGATCAAAAAGTAGCTGCCATATTGCATCTCTACAAATTACCAGCTGCATGATTTTGGGTAAATTACATCACCTCCCAGGGTCTTTGTCTCTTCTATAAAATGGAGAAACTCATATTATTACCTCATGGTCTTGTTGTGAAGATTAAATGAGCTAATATATGTATTACAACAGCATGTGATGAAACATAAGCATCAAATGCATTATTTGTCATTAAATCACTGTCACCATCATTGCTGAAAAAGGTAATGAATGAGAATGACATCTAAGAACTACCTGATTCTAGCAGCAAAGACTGGGTAGTGAGAGTAGCTGCCATGGCACTTATAGCTGGAGCACTGTGTTATTTGTTGAACATAAAAATCTCACAGAATTCTAACATCTGGAAAAGTCACTTTGTGATCATAATGAAGTGAAACAAAAAAACAATAACAAAAACATCACTTCGTAATCACATCTAAGCACAGATAAAGCAAGGTCACTGTGCCATCCACAAAGTACCAAACTAATCCTCTCCTGGCTAATATGAAGGACTGTGCTACAAACAGCAATAGATCCAACTTATCCAACTGCAGGTATATTCCTGGTGATATTTGGCTGAACGATATTGCCATTATCATCACCAACATCATAATCACCATCATCAGCATCAACACCATCACCTAAAGCTGATTACATGAGTTCAGCTATATATTTGTGAAATTTTAACATTTAAGTTTTAATTGAAGCCCCCGTAGAATAAATTACATAAAGGGATAACATCATATGGTAAACATAAATTGCCAAGGATGGAACCAGAGAAAAAACACACATTGAAGGTACAGATTGCAAATAAGAAGGATGAATCACAAATGAATAAATATATGAGAAGTCATGTCAGGGAAGAAGAGAGCTCAGTTTATAGAAAGGAGAGTTTTGAGAATCTCATGGTGGTCCCAGATGCCTGATTCAGAGATGTCCAGATGAATAAGGACCAGACAAATATGAAGTCACAGTCAACATTTCAGAGTATCTGAGTAAATGTGTTTAATAGAAAACACATTAGTGCTAACTGGGAAATGAGGAAATATGCCTTTTTTAAAGTATGAATGTGACTAGAAGGAGAGAGTTGGGATTTTAACTTGAGGGAAATATAGAGTTGATGGGTATTAATCAAGATATGGAGAAATAAACATTTTAGTTCGTTTAAAGAAAGGGTCTGTGGGAGAGGGAATTTGATCCACAGACGTTTAAGGAAATTAGGAGAAACAGGGTCCTAGAGTATATGGGAAAAGAAGAGACCAAGAAACTGTGTGGAGAACTCATCCTTGAAAGGAATAAAAACATTTTTCTCTAGAAATGACAGGGATGAAATATAGATACTAACATTGATAAATGTGAAGATTCTGTGTTAGGGGAGGAGGGGAGGCCGTTAAGGAATTTTATTACTATTGGCTTCTCTTTTCTTAGTGAAGGAATTGGTCAAGCATAAACTAAAAAGGGTGGGGTTGGGAGCTTGGCAAAATGGGGGCAGCCACAGTCACAAAAAAAAAAAAAAAAAGGAAACTAGATCCAACAAGGAGAAAAGAAAATAAGACTATTAGGCAGTATTAAGGATGCAATTAAGGCAGAAGAGTCTATCTCTGTAATTTTAACAGATCCAATCAGCATGACTATGTAACATTTCTCTAGGAGTACTTAGCAGAAGAAATCAGTGCTAGACAAATCAAACTCTAGGACTAAACCCTGTTTATAACAGCAGGTTTTCCATGGAAGACAGTTAAGGGAAAGGGAATAGAAAGCCTGATAAAAGCACAGTTGAAATTAGTGATTAATGGGTTTAGGTTAAATAAAGAGAAGGGAAACCAGTCACATAATGACCGATTAAGGGAACCACAAATCCTAAAGATCACGGAGCTGGAATTGAAATCCAGGCCCGGTAGTAGTGTCAATGAGGGAATTTGAAGGTTAGAAAGATGGAGGGCTTCAGATAAAGAGACTGAGATTCCAGAAATAGAACAGTTGCAAAAGATAATAAGATGAATCCAAAGGTCTAGAAATTTGGCATTGACATAGAAAGGGGAGAAAAAGCCATTGGAGAAGAGGCTTATCAGGATCCTAGGAGCCAGGTAAGATATTACATCTTAGCAGAAGACAAACTTCTAAAAAATTATGAAATATTAGTCATCTAAATTTCACTAGGAAAATAGGATTTCTACTATACTATAAAAAATCAAAAGGGAAAAGAAAATACCTTTAACACTTCACATTACAATTCAGTAAATTTATAATATTATGTGATTATAACATTACTAAACTAAAGTGAGAATTGTTTTTAAATAATTGTTATAATGCTATGCACAAGAGGAAGTGTCCAATAAGTTTGCTTTCATCCAGAGTGGGACACATAGGAAGAAGCCTCACACAGCTGTTATGAGTTTTAGAAAGGAGCTGAACATACTGCTGGCATGATATAACTTTAAAACAGATTCATAAGATTTAAGAAATCTCATTGTCAAAAGAATGGTATATGATTTTTTGGGTGGGGGGTTTCTATGTTTGTGATTCTTCATAGGGAGAATGCCTGGATAAATTTGGGACCACTGAAAATATTTGCTACATAAACTGAAGTTTTATTTAGCCCTATCCATTCTTGGTGAAATTTCCTTACACCTAATTATTCTTCCAGAATGGCTGGCATTTACCGGTAATTTGGCAGGGCAGAAAATAAACACACATATGTTTTACTTGATAAATAAGACTGCACTCTCCATCTCTATTACAAATAAAAAATCATGTTTTCAAAGAGAGAAGTTACTTGGTTAGCTCCCTGAGAAAATATTTCTTGGCATGTCATCTCTGTTACTTTTGATAAGAGAGATTTACCTTTTTTCTTGCTGCTGATCACTGGGAATAATCAGAATCACTAAGATGAGATGGCAAAGAAACAGCAAAAATACCAGTAGGATAAATTGGTAAAAGTTGTGTTTTCTGGGCAGCACCATTGTGACATGTGGTGACAGGTAGACTTTTCGTTTAAAAATTTAGGTGGTTTCAGTAGTGTATAAAACTGAAAACAGGAAAAGTCAATATTTTGTATGTTTATTTTTTCCATCTGGAATTTCCATGCAGCATTATCATGAACTCATCTAGCTCACCTCTATGAGTTTTTAATAAGGCATCAAAAGGTGGACCAAATTTCTCCAATATCTCCTGGGAATTGGAGATAATTAAACAAAGGTACAATTCTCATTAACACCTGAGGATAATTCTTTTCTTATTTTATGAGACTTTTTATTTCTAACTAATTTTCCTTTGACCTATTCTACTCTGACATCCTCTATTCTTCATAGGACATTAAGAGCTCTGTTTTCTTAATTCACTTAATACACATTATTTGCATTTCAAACTTCTGAGTTACCTGCAGAGTTGACAGACATCATTTATTGCCTTGGATCATATCCTTATTTACCTAAAATTTTCACATTTCTTGAGTTTACATGTAAATAATGAGGCTACACTATGTGCTCTTTGATAGTGATCTACTTTTCCTTTTAATTAGAATATGTTGTAGATTTTAGTCCTTTCTATTATCTTTCAATCTCCACATACCAAAATTGGGATAATCCAATTATGGAGCTATTATGGATGACTGCCTAGAACTCTACATGCAATATGATCACCACTACTCATACATAGCTATTGAATTTTAGAAATATGTAGCTAGTCTGAATTGAAATGTCCTGCAAATATAAAATATATAACAGGTATTTACATATTCGTATGAAAAAATGATGTAAGGTATATCATTAAATTTTTGTTTATTTATTAGATATTGAAGTAATATTTTATTTTTAATTAAATGTATTATTAAAATAACTTGACTCATTTTTTTTTACTTTTTCTTTTTAGTGTGGCTATTAGACTACTTAAAGTTACACATGGGTTTCACATTTGTAGTTCCCATTATAATTCTAATTGACAGTGGTGCCATAGATGAAAGTTTAAAACTGTTATCCTCAACAAACATTTTCTATTAAAGCAAGTGTGCACAGTGTTACAAAATTAACGTTTGAAACTCTTGAGTCATTAGGCACAATCTAGTTTTTAATACCATTGTTATAACTATATGGACTTTAGGACAGAACAAAGTAAAGGCTATTGTGATGCTTAATGATCTTACTTCTCAGATGTAACACTTTGGGTTATTATTAAATGCTACAAATAGTGGAGAGAGGGAAACTCTACTGCCTACCCCTCCATTTCTCTTGGGTTTTGCTTATTCTTTCTCTTAAAAGTAGCAAAGATTTTGATAGGGGCTGCTTAAAGTCATGGAGTGATAAGAACAGAGTTTTGAAACATTCCAGAATGGAACACAATAATTAAGATTATAGTCCTTCTACTACTTGTAATCTAATGTCTCATTGTGCAGGAGTAACATATTCAATATGACTGATGAAGTGTGAAGTTGAAAAGTACCCTGTCAGCAACTTGCATCTCTAGCATTCTTTAGACATTAAAATAGTTATACAAAGACAGAGAGAATGAAAACTCACAGATCTCACATATTTATTTCTCTGGCCACTAATGCAAGATGATTCCTCATGTAGCAATTCGGAAGTGCCCCACTCTTGATGCAGTCAAGGTTTCAACACTTTTCTGCTTATGAGTAATTCATAGGGAAAGTGCCGTATACCAGATTTGTTGGGTTATGTGTTTCCAACAGAGCATTTAAAACTTGACCTACAGACGTATTCTCAATTTATCATATCTTAGTGGGAGTACAATTACTATATGGAATAAAACCTCAAAAGAGTTAACTGACACTGCAAAATGCTCCATAAAGTTTAAGTGCAACGTGGAATGATTTCTACATTTCTCTAAGTGTAATGAGTAACCTTGGGATTCATGGAAACATCAAAGCTCTGTTTTAAATAAAGATGTTTTTAAGTATGGTCATGGTAATTTTTAATCATGATGGTATATTCTGATTTAAAAATAAGACTTTTCAATTCTCTCTTTTCTTCATATGTGCCTCTGTTTTTATTTTCTTTCAATCATCATTATTCTTTAAAAGTAATTAAATAATACATATTATATTAATACATATTAATAACAAATGACAGAATAAGGTGAGATTATTTCTTTTGATTTTATAATATACTTAATATCAGATCTAGAAAAGGCCTTAAAGATCTGAAACTTCCTGAAGTTCCAGCTATCACATACAGCAATGAGGAATTTACACTTTCAATGCCGATTTCCTACTCCTAGAGCCATGAGGGTCTAAAAGTTCTTTAGGCTTATGGTAAAATCAACTTATCTGTAGATTGTACCTACCAATATTAATTTATATAACTATGAAAAACAGTTATACTCCCTCTTCCATATAAGTTAAAGTACTTTCATAAGCAAGACCTGGTCCTGGTACCCTTTTTAATATGGGGAATCATACACACACACAAAAAAACTCCTTAGGTAATCTCCCTCACCCACATTTATATGTACAGCCTAGAATACTTCTATCTTCTCTGTGTCCCAGTTCCACATATTCAATGTCATATTTGACATCCAACACTTACTTCTCTCAAGGGTTTCTCAAGCTCCATATATTCAGAATTAATGTTTTGAAATTCTTGAGTCATTAGACACATTCTAGTTTTTAATACACCTAAATTTGGTGATCTTACAGAGTTTGCACTGAGAATGGAATCATCCTTAAGGCCAACATCTTTCCATTCCCTTTTTCTGATATGGTTCTATCAATCTTATGGCCTAGCATTTCTTAAAGCCACCGGTTTCTCTCCAGCAACACCTCTAGCTCTCTATATTAATTTGCACTATCAATCACACAAATGAAGGCTCCATACATCTTAAAGGTTTTCCCTACATCCACTCTTCCCAGGGCTGCCAAAGTATTTGCTGAAATATGTCCATTGGATCAATTACTTCTGGTTCAAATTTTTGCATTGTCTTTCCCTCCTATTCAGAAAAAGATCAAAGGATGTAGCAATTGCCTACCATTTTCTACAAATCTGGGCCTTCACCGACCACATGGAATCATCAATTTTTCTCTCATTACATGTACTCATAACACTGTGTATCTAAACTTCATGACATTTTATGTTATCATTTCATGTTAATTTTTGAAAGAAGGAATAAAATAAAAATAAAATTAACCCTCAAAATACTTGAAATAAATGTAATTTTTAGAACTAAACTATAGTCTCTGATATGCACTCATACTTAACGTGACTCAGGAAAGCAACAAGAAGGATTCAAGTATTTTAAATACACAACCAAACCAACAAAAACACACGGACGCTTAGATACATTATTCTGGCCCCAGGCAGCATGGACAATGTACATCTTAAAAATATTATAATACATATGGAGGAAAGGGCACTCATTTTCAAGAAAATCATTCTGATAGATTTGTAGATAAAGGCAAAAAGAACATTATTCTGAGAACAGTGAAAGATGTAATATGCTATACAATCTTTTAAATCAGAAACACTATTAGGCCACTAGATCTGTTTCTATCTTTACTGTGGTTAAGATAATATGATGGGATTGCCTTAGGGGATGTCACATATTTCCCCATAGAAGCATCTGTAGGAATAGATGTTGCAGGTTAGTGGAAATTTTGAAAAGAAAGCCAAAAAAAAAAATCAAACTTTATAGGCACTTTCTCCACTGATCACCATTATATCCACTTTAAAACAGAGAATAATCTAAGAAACAATCAAAAGAACCATCTGTTAGAATTGTCTTAGAGGGGTGCATTTTCTCACAGCAAAACTTCTGAGCTGACCCAACAGAATCTGAGAATAAGAATGGCAGATGGCTTCTGGTGACTTCATATCATGTTTTCTAACCTGTGGATGTATAAGAAGTTATATGCAGAAAAAAAAGATAAACTCCTGCATTTGATGCATTTACTTCAACATGTAAAGGATTTAAGTTATTCTTTAAAAGCCCTGCATTAAACTTATACATACTACACATTTTAAATTACAGTGCACATTTGTGCATACATCAGACCATTGCATTGTATTGCTCTTGGGTGGCAAGAAAAGATGCCTTAACTCAGTATGTATAAGTGCCTCATTATCTCTTCTTTCTCTTGTACATTATGGAGAAATGTGGTAAAAGTCCTAAATATGTTTAGAAGGTCTCAAATTCTTTATGGTCCTTTTCTTTCTGGAACAGAGCCATGATGACTTGGACAAATTTTTTGCATTCTTAAGAAAATAAGTATGTGACTTTTGGATCCATCAAAATAATTTGCACACTAATAGTAGATATGCAAATTGATGAAACTTTTGAAGATAGTAGCTTGCTAATATGTATATATAAACATGTGCATATATGTATATGTTTAGTACATCGTATATGTATGTAAAAATGATCTGCTTCAAAAATATTTCTTTACACAGCTATTTATAACTTCTATTTTTAAATTGAAACAGCAAAAAGTTCAAAATATCTAAAATCTGTGGAAAGTTTAAATAAACTGCAGCATATTAAAAGCTAAAATATCACATATTCATTAAAATGATATAGAATAACATCGAATGACAGGAGAAATGAATAATGAAAAGTTTAAAAAATCAAGATCCCAAAAATAAACAATATGCAATCAATTTAATTACAAATTGATATTTCTTCAAAGAATATATAAGTTTAAATATAAAAAATCATTTTTTCTGAATAGCAGGATTATGGATGCCTTCTATATTATTTTCTTATTGACTCTATTTTCAAGTCTTTCAAATTTCTTTCTATAAAAATATTAAAAGAAATTCACCCTTCTTACAAAAGCAGATTTAAACTAAATCTGATAATATCAACATAGTCTTCTTTAATGCACTACTCAATTCAAATATTGAAATCTCTGAAAAATGGCTGATGATGTTATTTAGATATGGACTTTAAGTAATTTTCCAACTTCATCAAAGCTATTTTCAGAAAGAAGGTGAATTGACAATTCCAATGTATTAATTATTTAATCCTTGCAGATTCTTAAGAGTCCTCAAACTTATTTCTGGCCCATTCTTTTTTATTATTGTATAATACACATATATACAAAGCAAAGAAAGAAAAAAAAACAATAGTTTTCAAAGCACTCTTCAACAAATAGAGGACAGATGCCCAAAGATTTTTGTGGGCTCCCATATGATCCTCTCACATTTTTCATTCTAGCTGTTCCAGAAAGAATATATATGTATTTTTATCATCACAATCGACTTTGTTTTCTTTTTTGTGAGAAATAACATATACGCTGCATTAGTTAGGGTTTTCTAGAGAAGCAAAATCAACAGGAAATATCCGTAAATATAAAGTTTATAAAAGTGTCTCACGTGACCATGGGAACGCAGAGTCTAAAACCCGCAGGGCAGGCTATGAAGCTGACAATTCCGATGGAGGGTCTAGACGAACTCCACAGGAGAGGCTCGCCGGTGGAAGCAGGGAGAGAGCCTGTCTCTTCTGAATCCTCCTTAAAAGGCTTCCAGTGATTAGATTAAGCATCAACCATTGCAGAAGACACTCCCCTTGGCTGATTACAAATGGAATCAGCTGTGAATGTAGCTGACGTGATCATGATCAAATTCTATGAAATGTCCTCATAGCAACAGACAGGCCAGCACTTGCCCAACCAGACAAACAGGTGCCACCACTTGGCCAAGGTGACACATGAACCTGACCATGACATATGCAAAAACAATAAATTTCAAAGTTCATTGCAACAATTAGTTGTAGAACAGATTTCACTGTTTGGTATGGGTTACAATTCCACAATTTTAGGTTTTTACTTCTAGCTGCTCTAAGATACTGGAGACTAAAAGAGATATCAATTTAGTGATTTAGCACTCACACTCATTTGTTAAACCCTACCTTCTCAGTATAACTCCACCATCACCTTTGATCTTTCTATGCCCCTCTTTAGGGGTATTATTCCCATTCTTTTGTTTGTTTGTTACTTCAAAATACATAAAAGACCTTTAGCACATAAACACCAGAAGACAGAGGACACATGAATATTCTTCAATGGGCACCAAATTGGGCAAACTTGATTTAAGTTTTTAGTTTCAGGGAAAAGGGGAGACTCATTTGCTTGCTGGTTCTTGAGAGTAGGTGTGTAGTGTCGGCCATTAACTAGTTTTCTTGGTTTTCAAATCTTGTTTTTGTCACTAAATTACCAGACCTTCCAGAAGCAGTTCTAAAGGAGTAACAACAATTCTGAGCCAACCCAATTACATAAACACGAAGTTCCCTGAATATAAGAAAAAATAAACACACACACTCCCGACTTACACTGCCCTCTAGCATTTATACACACACACACGCATACACACCCAATGCAGTTTTCTGACTTAAAGAAGTTCACTTAAATAAGACTGCATCATCTTGAATGTATTACATTAATTTTTTAAAAATAAAAACATATTCCTATAATTATGGTAGATCACACAGTATAAATAAGCCCTTTATGTTTCATTTATATATTTCATCATGTATGATTCAGTCTTTTCTAAAAAATTCTTAAAATAAAATGATTAAAAATATTAACTGACAATTCTAATCATATACTTCCAGAATGTATAATATACTTAATAATATAGACTTTCTCGCAAGCCAAGCACAGACCCATTCAGCCTTCGTTTCATACTATCTCCTTCCAGCTGAATCTGAATCTTTTGCTTTTAATTTTAACTGCAAAGTCAGTGTTACCCTGTCTTCCTTTACATTTGTTGTGAAATCTTCTGCCACTTTCCTCTCCCTTTCTTTTTGAACTTGTCAGATTCTGTATTTCCCCTTCAGCATTTCACTCAACCGTAATGAAAATTAACCTCACAGTCAAAATAGAAAGTAACTAATGGAAGGAAAGAAGAAGCTAATAATTCAGTTTTGTAAGAAAACTGAAGCCATACCTAGGAAAATCAGTGTCAAAAGCTGTGATCATGTTATCACTTGATGTAGCAACATCATTAACACAGCTGATGAAAAGTTATACTGAGTACAAATAATTGTGTCTGAGAGAAACACAGCTGTAGAGTCCACACTGACCACTTGATTCCACTTAGGGCTCTGTGAGGATCATAAGATATTACCACATTTCAGTGCCTGATGCCAAAATAGCAGCAGCATCTTTGACGATGAAAGATAAGGTTGAAGCACAAAAGGAAAACTCTTGCCTTTTTTATAACGCAGAAAGCACACACTGCAAGGTATTCCTATT
Organism: Myrmecophaga tridactyla; assembly: GCA_004026745.1. NCBI lineage: Eukaryota > Metazoa > Chordata > Mammalia > Pilosa > Myrmecophagidae > Myrmecophaga > Myrmecophaga tridactyla. Next base: position 38,225 of record PVIY010004864.1, on the reverse strand, counting down.
CTAATAGAAATACATTCCACACCTTCTACTGATGAAGAAACATTTGAATCTCTCAAATCTGCTATATGAGGATATTCCATTTTATGTCCCAGATTATTCTTTCCCTTTCTCTTCCTCTCCCTTACTTCCCTGCCTCCCTCTTTCCTCCTTGACACAGCCTGAACTTTCCTTGTTTAATTAACCACACACAAGCAACAGTTACAATTTTGCCTTAATCCCATACACATAAATCATTCAAATCGATTATGTGCCTGAACCCCAAAATTTTATTTTATGCCCCGTAGAAAATAAAACTCAAGATACAACATCTATAATATTGCTTACCTTTTCAAAGTGACAGCCTTGAAAATTGTATCTTATGACTAGCAGTGCTCTCCTGCATAATTCTCAAGAGCTTTACATGTAAATGTAATGTACATGGACAAAAACTAAACTTTCCTGAAGCAAAATTTTGTTAAGGGTACTTCTAGGGGGATCTCCCCACCTGAATCCTAAAAATAGGAGAGAGAGGGGAGAGTCTCCCAGTCCAGATATCTATTTTGTTAAATTGCTAGAACTTTCATGACAACAATATGATTGAGAATGGTAGAATTCTCTAACAAGACATTAAACTTAATTTGTTATTAACTTAAGCATAATTTTATCTAAAGCCCCGGTACATAATGAATGTCATACATAGCTTTCTGTCATTACCTTAACATTGGAAAGCCTTACACAGGTCTTCTTAAGGATTACTTCTGGTGGAACCTATCGGGACTAAAGATTTCCCTCTGTATCACCTAATTTTCACCAGTTATCACAGTTTTCTATGCCAGCTTGCCTTCAGATATCACTTCTATCTATATGGTCAAAATAATTAATTGAATATATCAGTCCACATCAACAATTTATCAAAGTTGACTTTGAGGTTGAGTCTTTGTCTATAGATTTTAGCTGTTTTCTAAGGGTTGCAGTGTCTATCATCAGCTACTTACTACCACCTAGGATTTTTTTTTTACCTACGTGCATAGCCATGAAGGTGCTTTAAGGCTGCTTCTCTCCCACTCTTTCTAATTCAGCTCTCTGCTTTCATGGTCTATCCTTTTTCCAACACTTGCTTCGGTGACATGACTTTATAGATAAACCATTCCCTTAACTGTAAGAACGCTTTTTTCCTGGATAAATGCAGATTCGACTCTGGACCAAAAAAATAAAAAAAAAAACCTAGATATGAAGTTATTTCCCTTAATAGTAAATATTTAATTTCTTTTATATTAAATATTTTCCCTGGCTGATGGCTACAAGGGTTTTGACTTTGTCATAAAAGCTTTGTTCAACAGTCTTGTACTTAAGATATACTCAATAATTATTTGTTCATTGATAAGGAAAAAATGTCGACTGTAAAGGCAATGGACATCATTCATCCACCCAGTTTTCCTAAGAAAAATGACAGCATTCTGCATAAGTCCTATATTAGGACATCACTGAGTTTAGATCTGTATCTATATAAGAGTTTCTAGATTGATGATCAGTAAGTCAGTAAAGTTACTAAATTCAATTGAATGTGTATATCAAGATCTAATTACAGAAGTTCATCAACTCAACAGAATCATGCTGCAATCTTCATTGCATTAACCTCTCAAGAGGCTGTTCTCCAGTCTTAAGGTTCTGTACCGAATTCACTCTTTGATTACAGTACCTAATCCATTACAGTACCTAATCCAAGATTCACTTAACTTTTCAAATTTTACATTTGTGTAAGACCTACTGATTTCAAACAGGCTTTAGTAGGGCTATTAGAACTCAGAGACTCTCCACTGCCGAAGTGGAACCATTCTGGATTTTAATATAAAAACGCTTACATTTTACGAAGCTTATGTGAAAACTTATTTTCTTCATTTGTATTTTGTTTTTTCAAATAATTTTATTTTTTCCTGAAAATCAGTTTGCCAAAATGTTTTCTTGTATACCTGTAATATACAGCACAATATGCTAGGTAAAAAGAATTTTAAATTATGATGGTTCTCCTTTTTGAGGAATTTCCAATATTACATATAAATATTTAAAAATCTCTAACATACAATGGAATTCAATAATCTTTTTATTTTTTATTATTTTTGGTCAAGTGTCCTAATTATAAATTGGGAAGAATGGGAATGCTGACAAAGGCTTGAGGAAATAATTACAAGTTTTATGATTGGTAAACATTGCATCCTCACAGAGCAGCCAGGAACTTCACCTTTTAACTGAAGTTATAAAACACATAGTATATGATGAGGAATAATGCAGTGTGGGGGTGAGGTGGATGATAAAGTCATTAAAACTTAGGAGACATTTTTAAACAGTACTTTGTAGGCTGTAGGCATAAGGGAAAGGTTACATCAGTGATTCCATAAGTGGACATTTCTTGAGAAACTCTATATCGTAGACTAGTTATTAATATCCTGAATCCATCCACCATAATCCAGAAGCCAAAATAGCAGTGGCTATCATGAAATAGCAAGAATTTAGAGAGCAGCTAGTAAAAAAAATGAATTATAAATTTAAATAACAACGATAGTTAAACAGGAAGTGAACCAAAGGGAGGAAAAGAAGGAGTGGGTGAAGAGACAGAAGAAAGATTTGGATGCAAAGCTTTATGAAAATAGGGACAAAATACATTTCATTTTCTTGTGTCAAAATAGTCATCTACAGTTTTATCATTGCTATTGCTCTTATACCATGGTCTTAATCGACAAGCTAGCCCATAATTTATCATACAATGAATAGAGTATCTCTCCAGCCATACAGGAGAGATTCTAAAAAGCTTCAAGTCCCATACAACAACTATCAATCCTCTTTTTTGGGGGGTTAGTGTTCATCACAGATTGAAGAAGCAAATAAATTCATTAAACCAACTTTCAAGTTTTAAAAATTGATCTAGTGGAGTTAGCAGGTAAGTTTGTATAATGCCACCTACCTGGATGGGTAGAAGTATAAAACCAATGTAGTGATTGGCAAGGATACCAATATCCCCAAATATTTTACAAAACTGTGGCTGTTTGATCATTCAGGTCATAGTTTAAATATTATCCCATTCACATCTTCCTCGACCCTCTAATCTAAAGCAAGACCACCCTGTCCCTAGTCCTATCACATCTACTTATTTACTTTCATGCCATTTCTCTTTCATTTAAATAACACTTACTTAAGAGCTTTTTACTTATGTATGTGTTTATTAGATGTGTCTTTCCATTAAGAATATTAGTTCCATGAGAGCAGGACCCATATCATTACACTCACTTGAATATTCTGAGGGTCTAACCTAGAGATGTATCTTATATTTGCATGAAAGCAACAGTTGTACACTTAAAAAGGCCATTTTCACATATCCCAACTCTTTCAGAAGAGTTGTTATTTTTAAAATAAGCAAATGCTCCTAACATCAATATCATGCTTAAAGAATGACAGAAATAACAATACCCCTAAGAGCACAGTCTCAGCAGCAAAGGTTAATATTCCACACACACACACAAAAATTGCACCTAGGGTATTTATTCAGTAAAATAGATAAGATATATTTATGTTCAGAACTAATCAAGAACATAAGAAATCTTGGGGAAGATGGAAGTTGTTACTGTGAAAGCAAAAGAGATTTGATGCTGAAAGATTAAGTTCCAAATCCTCTTTCAAATGTCAAGGATTTTGGATATTCATTAATTTCTTAAGGATCAAAGAACTTTTCTCCATAGAGAAAAAGAACTTTCAGCTCTTTCCCTAACACCCCTAATGGCGAGTAGTGCAAATCATATAATTATTGATATATAGACCATCATAAAACTAGCTGCTCTATTAGCATATACCATTATGATTCTATAATCCTTCTCAGGATTCATTTTGGAGAGATAGCTAACCCTCCCCACAAGGTGTGATGGTTTGAAATGTCTGCAAATTCTTGGGTACTCTTTCCTTCAAAAGAGAAACTCTATGACCCCTCCTCCCCTTGAATTTGGGTGGGCTTATGATTTGTTTGCAATTAAGAGAACGAAGCAGAAATGACACCATGATTTCTAAGAGTGCATCATAAAAATCAATGCAGCTTCCGTCTTGCTCACCGCAGCATGCATTTGTAGAACCTGGATTGCCATAGAAGGATTCAACTCCTCTGAGGAAGCCAATCTATGAGGAAGCCCGAGAAACATGAAGAGACCACATGCACTTGTACCATTCAAGGGTCCCACTTAAGGCTCAAGCTGACAGCTAGTGTGAACTACAAGATTTGCGAATTAAGACACCTCCAAATGATACGGGTCACTCAAATATTGAGTCTTTCCAGATGGGGAACCAAATGTTATGACACAAAGAAAATCCATTTCTGCTGAGACGTTTCCGAATTCTTAAACCACAAAATCAGTGCACATAACAAAATTGTTGTTTTAAGCTCCTAGGTAGTGGCGTAATTGTTTTTGCAGTAATAGCAATCACAATGCAAGCTGTATCAGCATAAACAAGGGATTCATGCGAGCATGGAGCGAACAACAGATAATCCCTCAAGGGAGATCTCCTTCATAAAAGCCTATTCTCAAATGGCCAGTTATGCATTGTTAAAGACGACACATTTAGCCTAGAAGAACGCTATCATTTGGTAATTCTAAACAATATTTACAAGAGAAAGAATGATAATACGCCACCAAACCAAGGACTCTTCAGAAAATTTAAGTGCTTAAGGACTAAAACCAGAACTGTCATTTGTGCTTAGACTAAACTGATAATTGTGAATTGGTATTGGTGTCACACATTCAGTGTTTTACTTCTAAGTATTTCTGTCTCTAAGATATGTCTCACAGGAGTGAGAAATGGCTGTTTAAAACAAGGAAGCAAGCAAACAAGTAAATGCAACAACGACAATAGAAGATAATCTGTTTCTTATCAGAATTATTTCAACTAGAGACTTTCTTTCTGCCAGTTTATAGGACTGGCTGTATTACATAGACCAGGTCCTTAGTGCAGAGGTATTTGCATTAGAATAAAAATGTCACTCAGTTCTCTGTCCAGAATGATTTCATTTGTGAAAGTTAAACGTTATTTTTCCCCAAATATGGTCCATGATAAAGAGAGGTAAGTTTTAGCTCAGATTCTATGTGGCGAGGAAGAATGAAAATGAAAATGGAAAGAAATGAGAATGTTCTTTGCTCTAATAGCATACAAAAATGGCCAGATGGCAAAGACTGTTTTGTGTTGGCATGCCATTCCCAAACATTAATAGATGTTAGTTATAATATAACCACCATCTTCTCTTAAATAAATTCTATTTGGAGTTTGCCATCTAAATTCAAAAACATGTCACCTTTCGTGAGCATTTCATTTAAACAGCCATCAGATACGTTCTTCACAATGTGCTTAAGGGAAAATTGGCAAGTCTATAGAGCTGTGCTGACCAAGAGCCATACCACGTGGAAAACAACTGAGGACCGCGTGCAGAATATTTAATTTTCTACTAGTCCCATTTTAAAAGTGAAACGTAAAACTGACATTAACTTTAAAATATATATAATCCAATATACCCAAAATATTATCATGTCAACCTATGCTCAAAAGAAGAATTATTAATGAGGTATTTGACTTTCTTTTTTCTTCTAAAGCCTTTGAAATATGGTGCATATTTCACACTTCCAGCACATCTCAATGTGGGACAGCCTTGTTCTAACTGCTCAGTAGCCACATGTGGCTAGTGTCAAGTCCCAGCTCAAAGTTCAGTGGTTCAAGCCCGGTAGTGAATTGAAAGAGCATGAGTTGATGCTGGTAGAGTGGTCAAGCTTTTATTGGCTCCCTCTGCTATGATGCTTACAGAGCAGTAGTCCCTTATATACTAAATTGTACAAAAGTGGCACTTTACCAACAGGTGACATCATTCATGGGCTGTGTGATTGGATAGATGTATGTTACATCATTCCTTACATAACAGGTGCTGCATCATGGTTATATAAGCTACGCTGTATCATGCTGCCTGGGGAACCTAAGACCCAGACGAACTTAGGGCAGCCATCTTAGCAGACTCTTTTTAATAAGCAACTTTTCAGGCCCCACACTAGTGGCTGCCATGTTGGCTAGCAGAACTATAGAGTATTACTTAGTTCAGAGAAAAGCTCAGCTGTTGAGCATTTTTATCTGCTTTATTTTGCCCTTTATGGCAGAGCTCTAATTCTTTCAAATAACTTAAATACTATGGACTCATTTTATTTTGGCTCTTTTAAGAAAAATAAAGGAAATAATTTCTTTAAAATAAACCTTTGTTTCTTCCCATGAGGCTTAATTATAAATGCTCATAGGCTTTTTAAAATCAATATTCAGATTTAATCAAAGGTTTCCAAAACTAGACACAGAAAAACTAAAGGCAATAATTAAATGATAATTTTGGCTTAAATATCAGCTGCTCAGAGAAACCTCTTCTGAGCACCATCTCTCATTGTTCCCACCCTTCAACCCTCAAGTCAATCCATCATGTAACCCTGTTTAATTTTTTCATGGTTCTTATAACTATATATATATATATATATATGTTAATGATTTAAATCAATTTATCCATTTATTGTCCATTTCTTTTACTATAATGTAGGCCCTGTGAGAGCAGGCACGTTTCTTCTCTCAAGCTTTGCCACTGCTTGTTGCTAGGAAGACAGCATGACACACCAGATATGCTCAATAAATACTTGTTCATTGAATTAATGCCCTTATTGCATTTTTTTCTTACTACTTCTTTGATCATGTCTTTATTCAAAATAAGCTATCCAAAATGATTTCACTTTTATGGAATAAGGAAGTTAAGCAGCAGGCTCTCCTCACTGCATTTTAAAAACATAGGCATTCTGTATTATTATTTATACTAAACAAATCAGCTGAAATATTGCTTAGAAAGTTTTTCCTGCAAGTCATTCTCTGCTTAGGCTCTGTCAAGAAAGCAATGCAATTTTTATAGTGGGTCATATATAGAATGTTCATCCCCTTTAAGTGGAGGAATTCAAAGGTATAAAACTTAACATTTGTGGTTACAGGATCAAAGAAAAGTGGAATCCCTTTTCTAAAAACACCATCTAATACAATGCTGTTAATCCAACATAAAAACATGTTTATTTCTTGTTATTGGAAAAAACTCTCAAATTTAATTAAAGTCAACAAAGATATTAAAAGCTTAATGAAAGCACAGATCCTCTGAGTGTGTTCATACTGTTATCAGCCTGTGATGTTGTAAAAGATAGGATTATGATTTTCTTTTCTGGACAACCAAGAGAAGAGAGCAGATAATGAAGAGAAGAGTGAAAAACCTCTCGGTGAGAGAAATTTTGGAGTGAAAGACTATTGAGCTTAATCAAGTCAATTGAGAAATTAAATACAAAAGGGATGACTGAGTATAATCACCTATTGTTTAAATCAAAGGTGGAACAATAATTTGAGAATGACCTACACAAGTTTCCTGTTTAACAAAATTTCGAGAGAAACTCTGGAAGAGTGCCCACTACCTTGGCCTATGTAATCTCTACGTGATTAGAAGTGGGCTGCGTCAGGAGAAAACTAGTATTTTCATTTCACTTTAAAAATTAACATTATGAGAACTAGAAATTGAACAACAAAATTCTAACTTTTCACACTCAGGATAAGAACATCTTTCACCAAACATAAAAATTCTCCAGCAACATTAGTCAAGAAAGTGAGGGTACTGACGAGACTTTATATGCCTGATCTTCACACCTGCTTCAACAGGAATGAAAAATATCCCCAACATACTCATAGACTCTCTCACCACTTCTATCTTCCATGAGGCACTGTCCACATCACCCTGCCTGTAGTCTGTGTTCTTACTTCAGATCACCAAAGAAGCCCCTGACTTCACCTCTCATTTCTCGCATTTTACTGCATTAGGTTCTGCATGTCTCCTGTTTAGTTCCAATCTCTCAGCCTTCCACAATTCCTGAAACATTCCCTCTGTGCTCTATGGAACTCAGAGTTCTATAGTTATTACTATCTAACAGACTAGAACTGAGACCTAGAACTGAACAAAAAGCGTTAACTTGCTCAAGGTTATATATAGGCCTGGTAAGTGATTGCAGTAGGATTCAATGTCAGGAATCCTGTTTTTTTAGTACATATTTATAGCCAATGACAAAGAAGTTTAAGTGACCAAGAAGGCCCTAAAGCCTCTATGTGTCTGGATCTGAGATATGTTTCAGACCTCATTCTCTTCAATTTTCCCCTTCGTTCACTCCTTCAGCCTCCTTGCTGTACCCTGAATTCTTCTGTTAAACTAAAAGTCTTATATTTCCCGAAACCATATCAAATTTTACTTTCTTTTTTGCTTATATGTAATGATGGTTAATTTTATGTGTCAGTTTGGCTAGGTTATGGTATCCAATTGTCCAGTCAAAACTGGCTTGGTTGTTACTGTGGAGGTATTTTGTAGATAGAACTAGCATCTAACAATCAGCTTTAAGTAAAGGAGATTGCCCTCTATCATATAAGTGGGTCTCCTTCAACTAGTTGGAAGTTTTAACAGCAAGAATTGAGGGTTCCAGAGCACAGAAGAATTTCTGCCTCAAGATTTCAACATCAACTTCTTATGAAAATTTCCAGCCTGCCAGCTTCCCCTAAGAATTTAGACTTAAGACTTCAGTATCACTTTTGCTAGAATTTAGAGCTTGCAGCCTACTCCACAGAACTTGGACTTGCCATTTCCCATGATCACTTGAACTATATCTATACCTACATCTATATCTGTATCTGTATCCATCCATCCATCCAACCATTCAGCTGGTTTTGTTTCTCTGTAGAAACCTTACTGATACACATGTCCACTTGGCACTTCAAGTTTGCTGTTCTTCTAGTTGATGGTTTCACTATCACTCTCTGTTTTATGACATATTTTTCTCTGCCATGACTATTGTTCTCAATGTCCTTTTAGTAAGTGATACCAAGGTGGTAAGGTGGTATTTGAGTAGAGCTGCCTATCAGGGCTTTCTGAGTCCAGAAAATTACTGCTTCAGACAATTAATTTCTAGAATTCAGACCGTGAAATCTACTGATCCTTCAAAGTTGCCTAGCTGTTTTCCATCTTAGGGCCTTTGCAGTTCCTAATCCCTCCACCTGAAATGTTTTATCTCTGTATTTTTGAACTGCAGGCTCTAAGTCAGCATTCAGATCTCTGCTTGTATATCTTCACTTTGCCTCTAACCACTCTATCCCATTGACCAATTTTATTTTCTCCACAGCATAGTATTTGAGATTTTTGCATTCATTTGATTACAAGAGTATTGGTTATCTCCTCCCACTAAATATAAGCTCCACTAGCAAGAACTTTGTTAACTCCAGATTTTCCAACATGTAGATCAGATCCTTCACAAAGTAAGTAATCAATAAATGTTTCTTAAATGCATAAATAAATCTATGATTTTTGTCTTTCTTCATTCTAATGGGTGAAAAAGTAGCAATCAGTATGGGAATTTGTTCCAGTTTGTTAGCTGCCAGAATGCAATATACTAGAAACAGAATGGCTCCTAAAAAGGGGAATTTAACAAGTCGCTAGTTTACAGTTCTAAGGCTGGGAAAATGTCCCAATTAAAACAAGTCTATAGAAATGTCCAATCAAAGGCATCCATCCAGGGAAGACACCTTGGTTCAAGAAGGCCAATGAAGTTCAGGGTTTCTCTCTCAAGTGAGAAGGCACATGGCGGACACAGGGCTTTTCTCTCAGCTGGAAGGGCACATGGCAAACACGGTGTCATCTGCTAACTTTCTCTCCTGGCTTCTGGTTTCATGAAGCTCCCCGGGAGGCATTTTCTTTCTTCATCTCCAAACGTTGCTGGCTGGTGGACTCTCTGCTTCGTGGTGCTGCAGCATTCTCTGCTCTCTCCAAACCTCTTCCATTCTCCAAAATGTTTCCTCTTTTATAGGACTCCAGAAACTTATCAAGACCCACCCAAATGGGTGGAGACATGTCATCACCTAATCCAGTTTAACAACCACTCTTGATTAAATCACATCTCCAGGGAGATGATCTGATTACAGTTTCAAACATACGGTATTGAATAGGGATTATTCTGCCTTTATGAAATGGAATTTAGATTAACACATGGCTTTTCTAGGGGACATACATCCTTTCAAAGCAGCACAGAATTCCTGAATTTTGTTTGAATTTCTGAATTTGGTAGAGAAATATTTAACCTTTCTCTAACACTGTTAGTATATTCCCACTAGGGTCTATTTCTTACTTATCTTAATAAGCTATAAATAAGCAATTCTTACCAGACAAGTGCTCAACCAACATGGTCTCCCAGACTTGCCCTTTATTAGTACTAATTTTCTATTATAAAGCATTATTTACTGCTTGCAATCACATATATATAGTCATCATATATATGTACACACATATATATATATACATTCACACACATAAAAATATATAAATTAAATATACTATAAAATATATACTAATATGTAAATACATATAACATATTAACATATATAAAGTTTTAAACATAAATATATACACTTATATATATATATTACATCATGTAAACATATTAAACTTCTGAATTACTTAGAACAGTCTCCTTCCTATGTAGGTATTTGGAAGAATGTTGCCCATTTTCTTACAGTTCAGGATTAGATGAATAGGGGCAAACTGCCAGGCCAGCAAGCAAATATACCCCACAAGGGAAATGCAGATTATTAATAAATACTATAAAACACAACGTGACACTTTGGTGTGTCATGCTTCAGTAAATTAGAAGGGCATCCTTATTTCTTAAGGGAAATACTGCAGCTCCAATCCTTTACAAGTTACTCTATTAATTATAAACCTGGAACTCACTTCAATACACACAGTTGCACAATAAACCCAAAGTTAAGGTGTACCATATAAAAAATTCAAAAGAAAAGGACATGATGAGGAAACCACAGGTTTCTCAGAAAAATGAGACAAGACTAAAGACTTGGCTGAGATTCATTAGCCTTGATGCTAATAATATTAACACCACAGTCAGCAACAATAATAATTAATAGAAGGATGTTTATGGACATCAATAAAAATCAAATTATTTAATTTTCTTTTAACTCTCTGCTTTCTCCTTCTTGTTCTGATTTAGCTAATTCTTATCTTATGAGAGCCCCAGGTGATGGGTAATTTGTTTGTTTGTTTGTAGATTTAAAAAGGTTTGTGACTTATCCCTCAGAAAGCAAAATGTATATTCACACAAACAGCTGCACATGAATGGTATGTGAATGGCCATAGCAGCTTTATTCAGATTAGCCCAAGACTGAAAATTACACAGATTCCTTTCATGGGCGAGGGAAGGAGAATTTCAAGGATTAAAGGAAGAGCTCTAAGGACCCTAGGGGTCTCCTGGACCTCCTCTCTCAAAGGTATTCATTTTGCGCCCCATTAACCCATTTTGTTTTGTTTTTTGGATAACATTTATCACCCCCTGAACTTTTCTCTTTCATTTACTTCTTTATACCTCTATTGTTTTCTCTCTGTAAGACTTTAGAAGTTAGCCTCCAAGGGAGGCAGAACTCTTGCTTATTGACAGATCACTGAATTGGATGCATGAATGATCATTAAAATGATCACTTGTCATGTGCCTACCACCGGGGTAGGCTATCTTGCTGGCAGTCTTCCCATTTATCTTCCTGGTAACCCTAAGTGGTAAGTGCCACTACATTTCACAGATCAGGAAATGGACTTGAGCAGGACATTACTTGCTCCAAATTATGTAACTATTAAGGTGATGGAACCTGAAATGGTGACTGCTGACAGATGTTGCTGAGAGCCCACCCCGTGTGCTTCCATGAATATGGCACACTCACAGCTCCCCACAGGGTTTAGAGTTCAAAGCCTTTGGATCCAATCAATTCTTCCATCTCCCCACAACCTTTACCCCCAAATATAACTCACCTGGGTGATAAAAGAGCAGGACAATATCATTAAAATGATTCAATGCAAAACTGAAATCGTTCTTGACTCTGATGTTTAAAAATGGGATCTGATTCTGAAAATTTATCTTGTGAGCTTATATTGATGATTCTAACTAATTGTATCAGAATACTAATATAGCCAAAGAATATTCAGAGCATCATTTATAGTAAAAATATTTTGTATGCATATTTCCACTAAATAATTCAACTGGCCAAATTTTATATCAGGATGTTCCTACTGTAAAGACTTTTTTGCTATAAAATAAGTAATCTTGTAACAAATATTTAATCGTATAACTGAAGATCATCTATCATAATTTTAAAATTCCACAATTTTTATCTCTACTGTTAGCACACTGATATATTTTCAGACTTTAGTATGAGTTAATGAAAAATGTTGCACTTTCCCATGATTTCTTTCCTACACTTATGAGCATATTTATTTTATGAAATTATAGGTATTTCACTTAGAGTTTTTCAATCACACTTTTAAACTTTAAAGGAAACAGATATATCAAATGAATAAAGCGCAAACACAAACAAACTGCCCCTAAATCACAAAACTAGTTAGTGATATTGGTGATGCCAAATTAGAAAATAGGTTCCTTTCTTCCAGACAGGGACAGTACGTCTTGGTCAAGGTTTAGTAGAAATAAAAACTTGAATATGGGCCCCCCAAATTCGAATTCTTTGCCTTGCCTTTAATAGACACTACCTTTTTGATCCAGGCAATTATTTACTAGATCACGCTTTCTAATATTTTCATTTATAAAATTTCTTTATGCAGAAGAAGAAGAAGAGAAAAAAGGAAAACCCTGGGATATTTCTGCAGTAGCCAGAAAGGAAAACCCCAAATAAAATAATTATAAACATCATATTATAGAATGTGTTTTTTGGAGAAAGTATGACAATAAATAAAAATGTGATTTGCTTCTTGAGGAAACAGTGTCAATATTATCCATTGTATAATGAAAATGAGAAATGGAAAAAAATGTATATCTTTAGGTAGGAAATTATTATAGTGCTGATCAGTGAAGTATATTCAATGTAGATATTTAAATAAAAAATAAATGATTGTGTGGTTCTGTTTCAATATATATAATTTGATATTTGGTATACATGTATGAAACATATGTTCCAAGCTCTTTGCATGTTGAGCATTCCATTTATAAAGACAGATAATACTACACAATAAATGTGATAATTTATATAAATTTTTCATTTTAAACATTCTTACCATAAGGAGTTCTTCATTACATGAGATCCCAAAAGATGATGACCCTAGAAAAAAGAGAAGAGAATAAAAAAACATGAAGATTAGAAATAGTGAATATTACATCATAAGATATTTTGGAAGTGTCTTTTTTCAAATATTGATTTCACTTTTTTTCTGGAACTTACACATATTTATTTGAAACAGACTACTGCCGCTATTTAAAGGGCCAAAGTACTTACATATTTAAGGCAACACTACCGATCTCCTACCAAGTAAAAAAGCATACCATGTTGGGTGAAAAACATCAGAGATTTTCTAATTCTAATACTAATCATTTATTTTTTGTTGGCTTCAGTTTCCCCAATTATAAAACCCTGGAACTTGCTTCAATAGAGCTATACCATATCTAGAATTCTAATTCTGTTCAAGGATAAGTCAAAGCAATTTTTATCCAGTTTTCAACAAAAGGAGAAAAAATTAAATAAAGAGAATACACACACACACACACAAACACACTCACATGCAAGCATATATATACACACACTTAAGAATTAAGCTGGAGTTCACATACTGCATGTGAATAAATTGGAATTTGAAGGTTTTGAATAATTTCAATCAAGATTAGTCTGAGATAAAACAGGAAAAAAGTACACTTGAATGTGTCCCTCCGTGATTTAAATGCCCTTAACAAAATGTTTTGTTCATAGAAAATATTTCTTTCTCCACCATTACTCTGTCCAGTCCCTATCAGTTTTTTGTTTTTTTTTTTTTACTAGTATGCTTCCATTTAAATTTGGACTATGAACTTAGAATTGAGCAAAAGCAGTAGATTTCCAAAATCAGAAGGCTGCTGTGAATCACTCTCAATAAGAGAAGAAAAACAAATGAATTACAGCCAGCATTAGACTCTAGAATTGAAACTACAAGCACTCTGAGAAGTATTTATAGTATGTGGTCCAAGAATCCTGCTGCTCAGGTCCATTAATGTTGCAGACCCTGCTGAATTATGATAATGTTCCTAAGATCAAAGATGCTGAAACCAAATCCCTAAATACTCCCTTGATAAATAAAAGGTTATATAAAATGCATTATTTATATTGTAGTCTTAAGAAAAATTTAAACCTTACATATATATTTAGCATGTGAAAAATAGTGAAATGTCTGGTACTAAAATGAATGGGCAGAGCAACTAAAAACTCCATTAAATAGATTTGATTTGATCAAAACCAGAAAATGACTCTGGTATTCCCAAAGTAATAAAGCCTAGGCTTCTTTTGAGCAGCTCAGAAATGCAGAACTGGGGCGGGTGAAAGTTATAGGAAGGTTGATACCTTCTTAATATAAGGGAAAATTTTCATCATGAGAGAGTTTCCAGTGGTTGAAAACATTTAAACAGAGGTTAGATGTCTCAGCATTTGGCTGTTCTAGAAAAGGCAGGACTAGATGGTCTATTCTAGAGAGTGTATAATGTTATGAATCAATGCCTTTGTCATAACTCTACAAGAAAATCTAAGATGAAAACAAGTCTGTCAATATCTTTTAAGAATCAGGTAATATGTTGAGCATTTTTTTTGACAACTTCCCATACTGTTCGTCAATGTAACAAATGCTTGACCAGCGTGCACATTTGAGTTTCGTAGGTCTCACCCCTCCTTTCCTTCTTCTTTTTCCAGTAAATCCTCAGTGTCCTACAAGCCCTTACTTCTCCTACCTATCCAAGAATTATTCCCTGGCCCCCAAGAGAGGTTGGGTTAGGAGACTTTCAACCTGCTTCCATAGCATCTGCATTCATCCTCTGCAACTCGCCTTTTCCTACTGCATGGTAACTATTTTCCTCACTAGACCACAGACTTCTAAAGGCAGTGATTATGGTCATATTGTATCACATTACATTTAATTATAATTAAAATTCATTAAAAAATTAGTCTTGAAAGCACTAGTTCCAGAATGCTGATGTGATACCTCAAAAAGATTATGTTTTGCGATAAATTTGGAAAATGCTAGATGATATAGAGGATAAGCAAATTTATTTACTGAAGGACATCAAAGAGACAAGGAAGTGTTTCATTTACAGTGAATTATTAAGGGAGTCTGTGCATATGGCATTTTCCAGCATTATTTTACCACACACTCATTTTTTTCATGGAACATTTTATAAGACTATGGTTCCTTGCACTGTAACTGAAAGTTAGGAATTAACAAATATTTATGATTATTGAATCATCATATAGATATTTGTTTTTATTTTCTAAGTATATTAGAATAGCCAGAAGGAAATATCTGAAATTGTCAAACTGCTAATCTAATTGCCCTGATGTTTGACAATGATTGTATATCTATATAGCCTTTATCTTATGCCCTTATAATTATAAAAACCTTGTTACTGACCCTCACTCATACCAGTTCATACCGTTTTTCAACTTCAGGGTTCTTGGTTCGCTAAAGACAGCCCCTAATGTTTATTAATGAAGGGCCTTTAGAGAGCCCAGAACTAACCTCACCTCAATTCCAAAGTTAGCTTGATAAACAAACCTGAATCAACCAAAATGGGCCAGCTTGACATGTGTAGTAGCTTAAACTTAAACCTATAAGTGACCTATATATATATATATATATATATATATATATATATATATATATATATATATATATCATTATAATAGGAAAATTCATGCCCATCGTTATGTTAAAGCTGCCATTTTCTCAGATACTTTCTGTGGCTCGGCACGTAATCAATCTGAGCATGCTTACTAATTAGATCAGATCATCACTAATTACATTATCTAGAAGCCACTGGGCTCTCTATCTTAAAACCTGCCCATCTGTTGATTCAATGAAACTATCAGAATTACTGCAGTTCAGGGACACAGAGTTTTAGGTCTATAGGCTGTCTGGTTCCCTTCTTTACACCTAGCAATAAATGCTTTCTCTCTCTGAAACTCTGGTGACTCAGAAATTGGTCATTTGAGCACATGGGGCAGAGAACCCACCGCTTTCAACTGATATGAGCACCTCAATTTAGAGAACACTGCATTATTTTATCCCCCAGTTCCCTGGAAAAAATTGAACCAAGTGTTCTAAACACTTGTTTGGCCATTGAAACAAACAAAAGAACATACAAGCATTAATAAACTTTCCACAGAACATCTAACTAATGAAAAAATAACCCTTGGTTCAAAATACCCAGTTTTCCTCACTCAGTGAGTCAGAATATAACCTTATTTGCTAAGTTAATACGTGGAATTCATTAGTATTTCAAAATGACTTTAATCATTAAATATTTAGGTAAAATAAGTAAAAATTCTAGAACACATGTTATAGCATATCTGCCACAATCCCATGTAGTATTCCAAATCCATATGAAACAATTCTGTTTTAAAATATGTATAATTAATATCAGGGGCATTTTCACATGTATTTAAAGTATCCCACTCTCTTCCATATGTTTAAACATTTTCATTCATTATCATTATTTTTATGAAACCTGTCAAGTCTATTAACAGAATAAAAATTTTCTGCTTCCAGAAAAGGAAAAGGAGTTATTAAATAAAGTAGAACTTGAAAGGAGATAATTTGTTTTATTCATCTTTCATAATTAGATTAAACCCAGTGATTCAGACTATTTAATGTGAAGGTTTTTTAACATATAGAGACACATTGCCTAGTGACAATTACAGTTGCAACCATTTTTTAATGATATACCTCTCTCATGGGGACTAGATTATAGAGACAACAAACAATAAAACTTTGAGGGTAATTATATCAGGCAATGACCCAACTAGTCAGTTGCTTAGCCACTTTCATCAAGAACTCCAACAGATTAGGAACAATTCTCATTTTAAGTGGTCAAAACAGAAAAGATATGTCATATAAAGTATGATGCACTCAAAAATACAAATTAAGTACCAATAGCAGGATCAAGCTTTGTCCTAGATATCATTTTACATGGCTAAAAAAAATAAATCTGAATTCAATTCCCGAGTTTATCAAACAGCAAATCTTTTGCATATCAAAGTCTTAAGTTTTATGGTTTGCCATGTTTATCATCTTTAAGTAATCTTTTTAATAGAAATAAGTCGTGCCACATTTTTTTTGACCCTTGTACAGTTTGAAAATACTTCCATTGCCTTCACCCCTGAATGACACCTTTGTTCCCGTGTGACATTTTGGGGTACACCTCTCCCCACGTATTCTAATGTAATTTAATTTTGTAGAGGAGATTTCTGAAAGTGAACTTCTTTTGCCTTTTTTATGTAACTCTATAGTGTCCCTGGAAAATTGTCAGAATTTTTCCCTTTTTCCTTGTATTTTAAAATAAAATCCATATGTGTCAGTACAGGTCTTCTTTCCATTAGTTTAAACTGCAATGTCATATTGTTATCCTTCTTGAACTTTATTATTTAGTTCGTACTGCATTTTTTAATGAATCATTGGATAGTTTATCCAAAATATATAAAGTCATGACTAAGCTATTATAACCAGTTAAAACACCACATCCGTGACTTTTTCTTTCACAAATTCATATATATACTGAATTTTGTACACAAGTAGAAAACATTTTCATCATTTATATGCTCAAATATATCGTTACCATTTCTTACCACAACGAAGTTCTGTATTCTTGGGAATACAACATAATGAAGCCGACTGTTCTATCAATTGTTAACTTGAAAAACAGAATCCATTACCATAAGGTTGGAACAATTTCCACCTAACTTTAGCACAATGTATTTGCTTAGAGAGCAGCCGGTTTGATGCACATCTGCCCCCTCTAAAGCCTCCAGGCATATTTTGCAATTTGGCATTTCCACTCCCAGAAGAGTTTAGTTTCATCTGCACACTTGAAGATTTCACTGGGTTCTGTCTCTACTAGCTCATTTATATGCCTGCTAGATAGCAGCAATCCCTAGTGGTCTAAGGTAAGTAAAATTCTTCAAAGAGCAAGAAGTACTTTACCTGGAAATATAACTGAGGTCACTCATTTGCGTATCTGCTTTATTCAGCCACCACATACATTGATTGGGCCAGTACTGTCTAATAGAGCTTTCTGTGATGGTGGAAATGATCCAAAGGTACACTGCTCAATGGGGTAGCCACAAGTGGCTAGTGAACCCTCAGAATATGGCTAAGAGGATTGATGAACTGAATTTTGAACTTTTTAAAGTTTAATTTAAATTCAAATAGCCACATGTACCTAAAGAGCACAGATTAGGACTATTAACAACCTTTTTGTTTTCCTGGTTTTGCATGTGCTTTTAAGCAGAATATGAAAAGAAGAATTTGAGATTTTTATCTGTTTTCATTCATACTTCAGTTGAGAGTTTCCTAGGAAATTGACAAATGTTCCATTGCATTACCCCATCTCCTATCTGGCATTACCAAATCTAGGTGATAGCTGGATCGATCAAGAAAATAGTCAATTTGACAGTTTACCTAAAAATTCTTGTATCGCCTTCAGGAGATAAAACTATCTGTTTAGTACAGTCACCTTCACTCAAGCAGCCTTGAGTTATTTTAGGCATAAAAAAACTCTTGTTGAAAGTTTGCTTTTGGTCTAATCTCAACAAAAAGAAAGCTTACTCTCTGTTCCCAAAAATCCCCCCTTGTTCTGCTTGCAGGAATAAAACATCAAATGAACTAATACCAGCACCTTCCTCCTTTTGAAGGACAAGATCAAAAGCCCAATAAGAAGGGCCCATGAGATAAGAGAACATGCTGACCAAACAGTTTTTCCTCTTCTATTATTTTTCTCTTCTGTTTTCTTCAGGATGCTGGCCATTCCTTTATATGTTCTGGGTTATAAAATCCCAAACCACTCTTCCCACTATGAATAGATCTTGGAAAGTTTTTCCTCCAGTTCCTTACATGTGCAGCTGTAATAAATTCACCTTCTCACCAGGACAAAGACACTTGTTTCTCTGATGCAGTTTCAGGTGGGCCTGACTGTTTAGAACCGTCTGATGGCAACACACAAAGGAGGTATTAAAAAAAAAAAAAAAAAAAAAGAAAAAGTGCTTTGAGCCACATTATCATTATACATAATTCAATTCAAAACCATCTCAGCAAAAAAAAAAAAAAAAATTGTAAATATTTAGAAGGAGTTGCAAAACAGGCAAAGCAAAGTAATCCAAACCTTGTTTTCTGCTCAAACTCAACTTACTGATGTCTAAAACATCATAGGCATTCACCTTTAAGGGAAATGATTCATTGGGATTAATCTAGAAAAGCTACTGCAAAAAAGACAGTGCATAACAAAGCTTTGCAGAAAATGTTTTTTACAAATACTAAAAAGGGAGAGACTAACAATAAGGAAAGGAATCTCCTGCTGGTCATCAGCAGACACTTGAGCGTGAGCAACAGGAAAATATGGCATGGATGGTTCACAAAGGCAGAGAGGTAATTCATGGTCATAAAATTCCGGGTTTTAACATGATTGAGACAAATGATTCCTATAGCTTTTTTAACAAAATGAAAATGAAGGGGAGGGTTACGAAGGTGGTGTTTCAATAGGGCAAAGTCATAAGAACAGGGACTAAGATGAAATGGGGCAAAAAAAGAAGGTTGAAAAAGCTGTTTTATAAATCAATTATTTCCCACAGCATATTTACTCACTTTAAAAATATATACATGCTAATTTATCTCTCTCCCAAGGTACAATTTCTCCAGCTGTAATTTAAAATTAATTATGCTTCTAATTAAACATTTGTGCTCAAGGAGTGAGGAGCAATATGCCCTGAAACTGGCAGAATATAATTATTCATTCACCAACTTTCTATTGAGCATATTCAGTAATCTCCTACTAGTGCTTCTTGGCCAAAGAGTTGAATTCCAGCTCAGCAATTAGTAAACACTGCAGAGTGGAGAAAGTGTGTAAATTAACCTTGGATGGATAAAGAAAAAGGCAAAATGACATCGGAAAACTGCCTAAGTGTCCCAAGTGCATCTAGGAGATACATCACTGTTTGATAGACTGTTTATTCACTATTAATTAGGGTACAATATCTGAAGTTTCATGTTAACTTGCAGATTTTTGTCCTGTCGGACAGTTATCAGCTTTGTATCTAATTTGGCAATCTTATTCTAACATTCTTTTTCCAATCCTTATACATATCTGATTCCTCAAATGTTGTTTGAACTAGCTTCACCACCTTTTTACACTCATTAAAAAGTTAAATAAATCTTTGTCTCATGAATATTTTATATTTATATGAGAGTCATATTTATGCATTTTTTAAATTGCATTTTGACAACAGACAGGGGTGTGATAAAAGCATTCCAGGTAGAAGAAACTGAGTGATAAAATGCAAAGTAGGTATATATAATAAAAAGCAAGGAAAAGCCTATTAATCTCACTAAATTGTGACCAGTATTTGCTATTGAGTCAGAAATACTTTCTCACGCAATACAATTTTTTTTTTTTAATTTGCATATGGGCAGGAGGCACCAGGGATCGAACTCCAGACCTCCAGCACGGCAGGTCGGAGCTCCGCCCGCTGAGCCACGGCAGCCGCCCAATACAATTTTAAAAGGACCAAATAAAGTTACAAAGAGAAATGTGAGAGGATTGTGGGAAGATGGTGGAGTAGGCAGCTCCAGGACTCAGTCCTTCCACCAGAACAACAATTAAGCAGGCAGGAACTATCTGAAACAACTATTTTGAAATGCTGGAGGCCAGAAGAACACTCTACAGCATCTAGGAAAGAGTGGGAAGAAGAAACTGACATTACGGTGAAGAACTGTAAATTGCTCTCTCTGCCTGGCAGGTACCTGCACGTATCCCCTAGACTTGTGGGGGACCATGCAGCCTCCAGTCCTGGCTAGCTCACTGGTGACAGAAATAGATGTAAAAACCTTCTTCCACAAGAATAGGGGTGAGCACAGACAATTGTTGATCACAGCTTATGATTAGAAACTGCAGATGCTGGAGGCCCAGCCCTGACATCCGCCATTATTTCAACCCACCTGGACAAGGACAGCAGCTACCATTGTTTCAAACTGGAGAGTGGCAGTGAGAGCGGAGTCTTAAAGATGCTGCAGTTCCTCAGGGATGTGGTATAGGTTTTTTTTTTTTTATCATCACAGTTGTATGTTTATCATCATGATCATTTCTTAGAACATTTGCATCAATTCAGAAAAAGAAATAAAAAGAAAATAGAAAAAAAATTCATACATACCATACCCCTTACCCCTTCCTTTCATTGATCACTAGCATTTCAATCTACTAAATTTATTTTAACATTTGTTTCCCTTATTATTTATTTATTTTTAATCCATATGTTTTACTCATCTGTCCATAAGGTAGACAAAAGAAGGATCAGACACAAGGCTTTCACAATCACACAGTCACATAGTGAAAGCTGTATCATTATACAATCATCTTCAAGAAACATGGCTACTGGAACACAGCTCTACATTTTCAGGCAGTTCCCTCCAGCCTCTCCATTACACCTTAACTAAAAATGTAGCATCTATTTAATGCATAAGAATAACCTCCAGGATAACCTCTCAACTCTGTTTGGAATTTCTTAGCCACTGACACTCCATTTTGTCTCATCTCCTTCTTCCCCCTTTCAGTCGAGAAGGTTTTCTCAATCCCTTGGTGCTGAGTCTCAGCTCATTGTAGGATTTCTGTCCCATATTGCCAGGAAGGTCCACATTTCTGGGAGTCATGTCCCACGTAGAGACGGGGAGGGTGGTGAGTTTGATTGTCATGTTGGCTGAGAGAGAGGTCACATCTGAACAACAGAAGTTCTCTTGGGGGTGACTCTTAGGCCTAATTTTAAGTAGGCTTAGCCTATCCTTTGTGGGGTTAAGTTTCATATGAACAAACCCCAAGACTGGGGGCTCAGCCTATTGCTTTGGTTGTCCCCACTGCTTGTGAGAACATCAAGAATTCTTGTGATAGCGATTTTAATATACCACCCTCAAAACCGGATAGAACATCTAGTCAGAAGAGCAATAAACAAGTATAATTTTCCCACAAGATAAGTAGAGAAATCTCAGATTCAGTCTATCCTCCAGGGAACCTAGTAAATACATAAACTGTCTGAAACAACTATTTGGGGAGCTCCATGGACCCCATGGAGCTTCTTTCAATCAGCACACACTATCCAAGGATGAGTGGAAGGAAAAGTATGATAAGTTGCAGTGAAGAGCTATGAGTAGATCTCTCCATCCTGGGAAGGCCGATGCCCATTCCCCTCTGGCACGAGAGGCTGCTTCAGGAGCCACTCCTTGGCTGGAAATAGATGCCCTCTCTCCTGGGAATGGGGGGGACTCAGCCAGGTGCTGATTGCAGCTTCTGATTAATAAATTTGGACTTCTGGGTACTAGCTCTGAGCACAGGTAAATTTATAATTCATCCATTCAGAAAGAACCTGGCAGGATCTGTTTCAGGGTTGAACAGATAGAGAAACACAGTGGCTTCTTGGGAAAACAAAGATCAGTGTGCTGAAGGACAGCTCTCCCCCAAGAAAAGGGAGAGACAGGACTGGGCCCCCGACTCTGGCTCTTCAGTGGCGAATTCAGTGTGCTGGGCTCCAACTCTGAAAACAGCTACATTTTTAAACAGCCCGTTATAGAACAGCTAGCAGACTCGATTTCAGGCCTGCCTCCAGTAGGGGAGGAAGCAGTGCTGACTGAAAGAAGCAGTAATTTATCTGGGGGGGGGGGGACAGGTAAGAGTTTACTGAGGGGCAGCTCTTCCTCAGGAAAAGAGGGTGGGAAGACAGGACACTGATTCAGGCTTTTGATCAGCAAATATGAAGTGCTGGGTTCCAACTCTGAGAAAACACATACAGTTTGGACCAGCCTAGAGCTTAAAGTAGCTGACTGCCTCCATTTTGGCCCTGACCCCAGGATGAGCAGAAGTGGGACTCAGTGAGAGACTCAGTAACTTCTCAGGGTGGCAGGGGACAGGTTGCTGAAGGACATCTCTTCCCCAAGAAAAGGTAGGAGGCAAGGCTCAATGCCGATTGTGGCTGTGTTTAGAGAATTCAGATCCCAGGTTCATGGATCCAAGAAACTGTTTCAATCCACTCTGTCAAAATACAGCTGGTAGACTCTGTCCCAACAAGGCACTGGCAGGAGTGTAACTGGGACTGATGGAGAGACCGTGTAACCTGTTGGGGCAGCGGGGAACAAGGTGCCTGTAGAAGGGCAGCGTATACACAGGAAAAGGGAAGGGGCAAGGTGCAGTGCAGTTTGCACCTGCTGATTAGAGACTTCAAATTCCAGGATATGGTATCTGAGTAACAGTTGCAACCCACCACAGCAGGAAAAAAAAAAAAGTGCTGACAACATCTGTCTCAAACAAGCACTAGATAGGAACAGAGTTGGCTGAGAATTAAAAGTAAAGTACCACTGTAGGACTTTGGGAACAGTTGGCTGAGGGGCACCACCTGTTGGGCAGGGCAGCAATGTATCAGGAGACATCATAGAGAAGATTGGTATCTTCTGGGTCTTCTCCCCAAGGCACGTTTGGAACCCACACCTACTTCACAGGTCCTGGACCTGTTTTGGCTGGGAAAAACTGACTTGGTTATATCCTCTCTGTTAGGGACTCTCCACCCAGAATCAGCCCTCTAGGGAAATGTAACTAGAGATAATGAAAGGGATGTTAAAAACATATAAAGTCAAATCAATAACAAACAAAACAGATCAACATTCCCAAAGGAGGAAGAGGGAAAAGGAAGCCTTTCCCTAGGGGTGAAGTAAGTACATAATTAGTGCAATATCAAATATCATACCATATATGGAGGGCAAGAATTAGATAAATAATAGCTGAAAACTGCTGTTGAATTAATCACAAGCTACTTTAAAGATCTAAAATGAGTTGAAGCAAGTGTAAAAGAAGTGATTGCACAAAGCCACTCAACAAGAAAACCCTAGATGAGGGAAAGAAACTAACCTCCGGAATAAACTCGTTTAGAAAATCAGATGCCTAGACATCAGCAAAAAAAATATCACAAGCCACACTAAGAAACAGTAGGAAATGGTCCAGCCAAAGAAACAAACTAAAACTTTAGACAAGATACAGGAGTTGAAACAACTGATTAAGGATGTTCTAGAACACTTCTAAACAAATTCAAGGAGATGAAGGAAAATGTGGCCAAACAGATAAAGGATATAAAGAAGACAATGGGTAAACATAAGGAAGAAAAAAAACATGAAGAAAAATAACAGAATTTATGGGAATGAAGGGTAAAATAAAAGAAAATGTATTTGAAAAGGCAGAAGAAAAGATCAGTCTACTGAGGGACAGAACTTCTGTAATTTTAAAGACAAAAGAACAGATATAGAAAAGCATGGAAAAATTTAAGCAAAGTCTCATGGAATTGAATGACTACATGAAGCACACAAATACATGTGTCATGGTTGTTCCAGGAGGAGAAGAGAGAGGGAAAAATACAGAAAGAATGTTTGAGTAAATAATAGCAGAAAAATTTCCAACCCTTATGAAAGACATTAACATACTGGTCAAGGAAGTATGACCAACAGAATAAATGTGAATAAAGATACTCCAAGAAACTTACTAAACAGAATGTTGAGTGCCAAAGACAAAGGTAGAATTCTGAAAGCAGCAAGAACAAAGCAATTCATCACATACAACGGAAGCTTCATAGGATTAAGTGCTGATTTCTCATCAGACACCATGGAGCAGAGTTGTTACCATCACTCACGTGACAAATCAAGAATGGTGGTAAATATTTAAAAATAAAAATCAAAAAACTAGTTTGCTTTTCCAATAGTTTCAAATATGCTCTAGAATGATTAGCCAATTGAAATTCCAGGTAAAGTTAAGATGGTTGAGTTTGTGTTATCATTACCACATTAACTGAAACAAAAGAAAATGCAAGTTTAGAAACACCTTTAGAAAAGTGTTTAGAAAAGTTCTAAAAGTTTAGAACAAGGTTTTCAGTGTCTAACAATAAAAGACCCTGTTTTGTTTTTCTTAGCTTCTAAGGCTGTCTGAGGAACAAAAGAATACCTAGGCAAGGACCTTACACAAGGTTCAGCTCTCATGGGGGTACTCTATAAATCAAGCTTAAAACTGTTTGTCTTTAATTACCAATATTTGTAGAGCCAGTCCATTAAAATTTTTTTAGAGTTGTGCCTCTGCTCGGTGGGCTTTTTTAGCAAACCAAATGTGACATTTCCAAATGAATCAATCTTAGTTCTGATGAATTACTAAGAGAACAGATGAGCATTGATATACTTTGAAACCAGTTATTGATGGAGGTGGACAGGGGGAGACAAAAGTGGTGAAGGGGGGAACCACTTTCCCTAAATTTTTCACAAGCACTACATGAGTCTCTGTAAGTTAAGGGGGAAAAAAAAGATCAATGTTGCTTTCATCCCTTTGTTCATTTCAACAAGATTTTGGTTGGTCCTTAAAAATGTAACTCTCTTCCAAGCTGTCAGTGTTTCACCCAGTCTGAACCATGCATCATGCTAACCCAGAGCCTTGTTTGGTAAGTAGAAGCCACTAATGAAAGTGAACTTAATAGCTGATATGGGCGCACCTTCACCTCCAAGGGCCAGCAAGTTAAGGCAGGCTCCCCTGTGAGCATTCAGGTATCTTTACTGGGTCATTGAGTCAACAGATCATGGCAGTTCCTTTGGATAACCACAGCGCAAAGTTAGCCTGCTCTGCCCAGGGAGTTACAGAGAGACTTTAACAGCACGAAATGTGACTTAAAGAAAGTCAAAAAGAAAAAGAGATGTTTTCAGAAAGTCAAAATAATAGGTTATCTAAGTGATAGCCTATGAATCTTCAACAGAAATCATTTGGGCATGGAAAACTATTCAAAAATAAATTCTTGGTGTTATGTGATCCTTAAAACATAATATCTATCCTTAATAAATAAACTAAACATTAGGAATCAGCTTCCCTCTGGATGCTTAGACAACATAAACACTATTTTTCCCCCTTTATTGATTTAGGTTATTTTTGTCTCCTCCTCTGAGAGACCAAACCATACAAATTTTAGCTGTTTGGGCCTACAGACATTTGGTGGATATTGTTTTGTTAAAACATGAACTGCTCCTAAGGTATTTTTTTTAATTCCTGAAAAGTTTGTGATAAACCCTCTTAAGTAGGACTGACATGGAGAGTTTACTAAGGAAGTCAATTACCTGTAGGCCTCCTGATTTTCTGGAATGAAAACTTGCCTTCTTCTACTTTTGTATATTAAATATAATTTTCATGATGAATATCTAAACATAGGTGTTTCAAGAAGGACTAGAACCAGAGAACTTAATTCAAACTTCAGGAAAAAATTATTGTTGTTTGTAATCACTGGATCTATTCATTTTCTTATCTAACAATATTATTAGTGTAATAATGGCTACTAATTATAATAGCATGCTATATGGGTGACATTCTACCAAGTCTATTTTTTTTAATTTTTATTGACAAAACATAACAACATACAAACACAAACATTCTTAACATACGAATATTTCATTCTTGGTATATATTCAATGACTTACAATATCATCACATAGTTGTATAGTCATCACCATGATCATTTCTTAGAATATTTGCATCACTCCAGGAAAAGAAATAAAAAGAAAAAAGAAAAAACTGATACATACCATACCCCTTACCACTCCCTCTCACTGACCGCTAGTATTTCCATCTACCCAATATATTTAAACCTTTGTTCCCCCAATTTTTTTCTGTACCCCTTACCACTCCCTTTCATTGATCACTAGTATTTCAATCTATTCTATTTTAACATTTGTTTTCCCTATAATTTATTTATTTTTAATCCATGTTTACTCATCTGTCCATACCATAGATAAAAGGAGCACCAGACACAAGGTTTTCACAATCACACAGTAACATCGCAAAAGCTAAACTATTATACAATCATCTTCAAGAAACATGGCTACTGGAGCACAGCTCTACAGTTTCAGGCACTTCCCTCTAGCCTTTCTAATACACCTTAAACTGAAAAGGGGATATTTATATAATGCATAAGAATAACTTACAGGATAACCTCTCAACTCTGTTTGAAATCTCTCAGCCACAGACCCTTAATTTTGTCACATTCTCTCTTCCGCGTTTCGGTTAAGCAGGTTTTCTTAATCACTTGATGCTGATTCCCAGCTCATTCTAAGATTTCTATCCCACATTGCCAGGGAGGTTTATACCCTTGGGAGTTATGTCCCACATAGAGAGGGGAAGGGCAAGAATTTGCTTGCTGTTTTAGATGAAAGAGATATAGGCCACATCGGAGCAACAAAAGAGGTTCTCTGGGGGTGACTCTTAGGCCTAATTTTAAGCAGGCTTAGAATATCCTTTGCAAGGATGTTTCATATGAACAAACCCCAAGATTGAGGGCTCAGCCTATTGATTTGGTTGTCTGCACTCTACCAAGTCTTTTACACATACTATTTTTATATCTGCCATAAATCTTCAAAATATTTATGGGATCAGTTCCATTCGTAAATGCCTGCTGTCATACTCTTATGAAATTCCAAAGCAGGAGTCCCAGCCTAATTTATGATCTTAACATTTATGATTGTGAATCAAGGTCTCCAGCAGAATTTTTTCTTCTTTTTCCAATCTCATTCCTTTGAAGCAGCGGTTCTCAAATTTGAGCATACATTAGAAACACCTGGAGGGCTTGTCAAACCACAATCTCCAGAGTTTAGGACTTAGTAATTCTGAGGTAAAGCCCCAGAATTTGCATTTTTAAGAAGCTATGTATATGGTAGAGTGAATATTAGATTTTACTATCTTGCTTCAAATCATAAGCAGATGAATGATATCCCTAAGGGCAAAAAAGCTATACATAGAGGTTTAATCAATTCTTTTAAATGTTTTCTGAAATACTGTTCAAAATTTACTGATGGTTGAAGTGTGTGTTTCCTTTTTACTGGATATCGATTTTGTTATTGTTGGTAAGTATTTTTGAACTAAAATAATCTGTACATCTTGATAAGCAGTATGTCAAAACTTAAAGTTGGTTATTTGAAAATATGATATCAAGTTTTTAGTACATGTGGTTGTGTACATACAGATTAAAACAAAGTGATATAAAGTAAGACTAGCTTTGTAGCAAAATTATAATTAGGATCAAACCTACATAGCATTTTGAAGGGGATAAGTACCTGTGAAAATGCCTTGTACCATAAGGTGTTCCTTACTCTCTGATATTAGAAATATTACTAGGTGGGTCATCTTGCCATAGATTTGGAAGGAATATTTTTGGAATGTTAGCCATTGATAGATCCCTGTTGATTTTTAGTACCCTAACAGTCTTTATAGAGGTATGGCACAGTAAAATTGTGAAGGAAAAGTTGCATTGAATTGTTTACTGTAGAATACTTAGTGATTCTTGTTTGCAATAAAAATTGCCAACTAATTAATATACTTTTGTAACCTTTAATTCTGTATGATGACCTTTAAAGGAGAAAGCTTTAGATGGCTTTTCTGCCCCATAAACAATAAGAAATACTGTTTTAACAAACAGGGTCCCCTCTGGAGCACTGTATGAGTAGACTGCAGTATAGATTAAGATTACTGATTTATAATTATACTGAAGGTTGTGCGGAGAGTGTCTGTAGATTTTTCTTCTAATATAAAATTACTTAAAAATTGAAAATTTAGTTTTGAAAGCCTATAAAGGATTTTTTCCTCCATTTTATTTCTATTCATTAAGAATTTAGTGGTTTGCATTTTTATCTTCAAATGACTTTCATGAAACAAGTACTATTATGAATTTGTAATACTATCATCAAGTGGAATAACAACTTATATTTTAATTTTATGCTCTTGCTTGTTATTACTTTTAAACTTTGATCATATAAATGTTATTGAACTAATTCTTTTAACTCTTAAGTCCTGATTTCATAGTTTAAGGAAATTGTGTTTTTTGCTTTCCCTATGATCTGTCTCCTCATTCTCCCTCCAACTAGCAGGAGTGGGGGGGGAGGAACTGTATATAATGTAGATATTCACCCAGTTCTCAGATGTTTGAGGTTTGTTGATTTTATTTTATACTTCATACCTTGTCTGTCCCTCCCACTTCCTATCACTTTAGATAAGAAGTAAATTTGAGAATTTTACATGCAATGATGATACTATTTCTACATTGTTTGAGACCACATTATTTTTTTCTAGGAATAGTTTATAATGCCTATAAAAGCACTATAAACCTAATGTGTTCAGCTTAACAGGATGTCTTAAATATGTAAGAATGCATACTGGCTAAAGTTCAGAACTTTGATGTAATTGTAGATATTATTCTAGTTTTCAGAGTTATAAGGCTTTATTTAAGGTTGTAGTATGAGATTTGTTATAACATTAATTATAGAGAGCATTGTAGTTTCTAGAAAGATGGCATAGAATCTAATCTCTGAGAAAATATCACTGCAGAGAGTGATTTAAAATTACGTCCTTGCTTTTCCCTCTACTCAAGACCATTCACTGGGTTAAAGATGCAGTTAATCTTTTTAAATAGCAGCGAAAAAAAGAGTAAACTGCGAAAGAGGCAAAAGTTGAAAAAAAAAACATCTTGACAACTTTGTTTTATGGTGTGAAGTATGGCTCCCAGCTAGGAATTTGTAATATAAATGTGATCTGATGGGACCAAGTTGAGGTATTGATTGCATCGATGACATATCCCCCAGGGTACCTCATAAAGAACGCGGGCATCTGTAGGGGTCCAACATGACCTGTGGAATATATTCAGGTACATCTGCAAATTATTGTGATAGAAGGTAGGAGAAAGCAGAGTTCCAGGGTAGAATGCAGAATTTTATTGGCACTGGTAAGAAGGATCTGGCTGGAGTATCAGGAAATAACCAAGTATTTTCCATAGTGTTGACAGGGAAGAGCTACAAGTAAATTCTCTTAGTCCATTTAATGATGAAGCTGGGTGTTTGGAATCAGGTTCATCAAAAGTAGCCCTATACACAAAAGTTAATTCAAAATGGACCATGGATCTAAATATAAGCACTAAAAATATACAACTCTTAGGTGAAAATATAGGAGTAACTCTTTGTAACCTTCAATTAAGCAAAGCCTTCTCAGCTATAACACCAAAAGCACAAGCAACAAAAGAAAGAGATAAATTGAATTTCATAAAAATTAAAACCTTTTGGGCTTCAAAGGACACTATCGAAGTCAAAAGACAACTCTCAGAATGAGAGAAAATATTTGAAAATCATATTCTAATAAGAGGCTTGTATCTGAACCTTATAAAGAACTCAGAAATAAAAAGACAACCCAATTAACAAGTGGACAAAGAATCTGAATAGATATTTCAAAGTAAATGTGCAATTGGCCTTGAAAAGATGAGAAAAAGCACATGAAAAGATGCTCAACCTCATTAGCCATCAGGGAAATGCAAATCAAAACCACAATGAGATACTACTTCTCACCCACTCAGATAGCTATAATTAAAAAGACAGAAAATAGAAAACATAGACCAGTTCTTAGAGAAATCAGAACATACCTACACTTCTGGTAGAAATATAAAATGTTCTAGCCACTCTGTAAGAGATTGTGGCAGTTCTTCAAAAGATTAAGCATAGAGTTACCATATGACTCAGCAATTCCATTCCTCAGCTTGCAACCAAGAAAAATGAAAATATATGTCTATGCAAAAACTTGCATTAATATTCATAGACACATTATTCTTAATATCTGGGTCATATGGTGATGCATACCAAAAAAATGGAAACAACTCAAATATCCACCAAGTGGTGAGTGAAAAAAAAAAATTGTTATATTCATGCAATGAAATATTATTTGGCAATGAAGAGGAATGAAGTTCCAAAACATTTCACAACATGGATGAACTTTGAAAACATTATTCTTAATGAAAGAAACCAATCCCCAAAGACCACACATCGTATAATTCAATTTATATGAAAATTTCACAATTAGAAAGATGTAGAGAGAAAGTAGATTGGTGGTTTCCTAAGACTAAAGGAATCAGAGTATGTCGGTTTGAATCTGCTGTGTACCCCAGAAAAGCTGGGTGAAAGCTTTTAAATAATTTCCATGGAGATGTGACCCACCCAATTGTGGGTGGTAACTTTTGATTAGATGGTTACAATGGAAATTTATCTCCACCCATTCAAGTTAGGGTTGCTTACTGAAGCCCTTGAAGAGGGAATCATTTTGGAAAAATTCAAGAGCCATCAGAACTGACAGAACCACCAGAGCCAACAGAACCCACATAGCCAGAGGCTATTGAAGATGAAGAAAGAAAACACCCCCCAGGAAGCCACTGGAGAAACCTTGAAAGAAAGCTACAAATATCACCATGTTTGCCATGTACAGCTTTCTAGTTGAGAGAGAAACTCTGAACATCATAAGCCTTCTTGAATCAAGGAATCTTTCCCTGGATGCCTTAATTTGGACACTCATAGCCTTACTTTAATTTGGACATTTCCACAGTCTTAGAACTGTAAAGCTATAACTTACTAAATTCCCCCTTTTAAAAGCCACTCCATTTTTGGTATATCACATTCGAACAGCTTTTTCAAACTAGAATAGATTTGGTACTGGAGAAGAGGGGTGCTGCTGTGGTTTGCAAATACCATACATGTTATAACAGCTTTTTAAATGGATAGGGGGAAGATTCTGGAAGAGTTGTGAGAAGATTGATAGAGCCT
This sequence comes from Myrmecophaga tridactyla, assembly GCA_004026745.1. Taxonomy (NCBI): domain Eukaryota; kingdom Metazoa; phylum Chordata; class Mammalia; order Pilosa; family Myrmecophagidae; genus Myrmecophaga; species Myrmecophaga tridactyla. The sequence continues at coordinate 6,448 of PVIY010004864.1, read as the reverse complement.
AGGCTTCTTTGAAGAGACTGTTGGTAGAAATGTGGACTCTAAAGATACCATTTAGACAGAAATGAGCACATGTTATTGCAAACTGGGAGGAAGGTGATCCTTGCTTTAAAGTGAAAATGAAATTGACAAAACTGAAAGTTGGTTTTAGATAGAAGGCAGACTTTAAAGACCATGAACTTGGATATTTAGCAGCAAAGAATTCCAAATTAAATATGGAAAGTGCAGCCTGGTTGCTCATTGAAGCTTAGAGTAAAATGTAAGAGGAAAGAGATAAGTTGAGCACTAAACTCTTGGGTACAAAGAAAATGGAAATTGGTGTTCTGGAAAATCCTGGACTTCTAGAAAGTGAGATCCCAGTGCCTAGGGCCCCATGTAAGGATTTAAGCAGACATGGAACCAGTCAGCCATTTCAGAAAAGGCCAGGATTAGATGGAGTTATCCAGGAAGGATTTGTGGGATATCCTCTTGTTTGATGAGCATGATCTAAGAACATTGCATAAAAACCAGTAAGAGTGTTGTGGGATCTGTATAAATGGAACCATTGCCAGTCTGGACAAAAAGTGGCAAAAAAGGGACAAAGTGAGGAAAAATGTCTTCAGAGGCAGAACTATGGTGGCTAAGGTCTGGAGCCAGGAAACTTCAGGCCAGAAGAGTGGACTGACACATATACATGGAAAGGATAAGCTTTCCACTTCATTGTTCAGGAATAATTGTGCCATCTCAGGCCTTAGAGAGGGTGGAGAACATTCCTTGGGGATTTGGGAGAGTCCAGCTGGCATCCCATTTTTCTGGAGGGGTTGAAAGTGTGCCCCAGAGTTGTCAGAGAGCCCATGTATGGCCCCAATGCTTGGAGAGGGTAGAGCTGAGAGAAAGGTGGTCTCCTCAATGTCCTCCAATCTTGCAAACTCCACGGCATCATTTGGAGAGAGCAAGTCCATTGCATAGGCCTTTGGAAAAGGTGGGACTGCTTTCTAAAGCCCCAAGGATAAATGGCTCTCAGACTTTGAAATCAGAGTTTGCCCTGCAGATTTTTGAAAATGCTTGGGTCCAGCGACCCCTTTGTTCCTTCCAATTTCTCCCTATGGAAATGGAAACATGTATCTTATCACTGTCCCTCCTTTGTATATTGACAGTAGAAAGCTTGTTCTGAGTTTCACAGGTTCACAGCCAGAAGACAATCCTTGCCTTAGAACAGAACATGCCTGTAACAGAATTTGATGAGACTTTGTACTGATTTTAAATTTGTATTGCATTCATATTGTTACTAAAACGGTTTAAGGCTTTTGTGATTTTGTAATGGAGTGATTATATTTTGTATATGGGAAAAACATATCTTTTTTTTTAGGGTCCAGAGGGTTGAATGTGTCAGTTTGAAAGTATTATTATGTACCCTAGAAAAGCCATGTTTTCGGCCCTGATCCAATCTTGTGGGAGCAGCCATTTCTTTTAATACTGATTCAATAATGTAGGCTAGAATATTTTGATTCGATTATCTCCATGGCAATTTGACATGCCTAATAGAGGGTATTAATTTTTGATTAGATGGAGATGTGACTCCACCCATTCCAGGTGGGTCTTGGTTAGTTTACTGGAATCCTTCAAAAGAGGAAACATTTTGGAAGACAGCCAGAAATGACAGAAAGGACAGAGCCCAGAGAAACAACAGAAATTACAGAAGCAACAGACACAACAGAAGCTTTAAAGCCAATAGAAACTTCAGAGCACAACTAACACAGATGCAGACACATGGAGAACAGAGACACAAGTGTCTGGAGATGCTTGGAGCACAACTGATGTTCCCATGAGATATTAAGCAAGCCAGAACCTGAAGAGAGCCAAGGGAAGCCAAGAGATGAAAGCCAGTCCTGCAGAAGAAAAGTGACCAGCAGATGCCAGCCACATGATTACCCAGCTAATAGAGCTAAACTCATTGTCCTTTTTTGAGTGAACATAACCTCTTGTTGGTGCATTAATTTGGATACTTTCTTAGAATTGCAAACTTGTAACTCATTAAATTCCACTTTTTAAAAGCCAGCCCAGTTCTAGTATATTACATTCTGGCAGCTTGCAAACTAATACATGGGGGAAAATGGGGAATCACTGCTAATGGGTAACAGTAATAGAAAGAACTTATAAATTGAAAAAGAGTGCCTCCAAATTGGTGAAAATATATTACCAAGGTTATGTCTGTATGAGAGTGCCCTTTCAGCAAGTTTACCCATCCATGGCTTCCACATGTCAAGGGTCCATCACTGGGATATGAATCTACTTACTTGGAAAAACCATAAGAATTGGTTCATCTGTCCACAATGGAGACACATTTGGGCATCTTGCAAAGAAGCTTGTTGAATTGGGAGCAGGCCACTGAGCATTTTCTAACTCTATTAGAGCAAGAACACATGCAAAATCAGAAGGACAGAGTAAGATGGCAGCATAGGGAGGTGTGGAATTTAGTTTGTCCTCCAGAACAGCTAGTAAATAGCCAGGAATGGTACAGAACAACTGCGGGGGGAACATCAGTGACTGGACACACAGCGTACACCAATCTGGACCAGGTGGAATGGCTGTGATCCTACACAGAGAACTGTAAGTTCCACAAGCTGTGGAGGCTGGTGCCCCTTCATCATGAGCATGACAAGCTTGTTCCCCAAGGGGAAAGGAAACAGTCTTTACTAACAGCAAGGACTTAGCTCAACAAAGCTCCAATTGTTGAATTAATTAACAAATTTTGACTATTGAAAACAGGTCCTCAGCACAGATTAACCTGGAATAAGCACTAAAGGAACTAGGAGTTTTTGCCCTGGCAGAAAGGGGGTGGGGCTGATGGAAAAAAAATACAGAAGGCTTTTTGAATTGGATAGCACAAAATTCTAGAAAAGGGCTGGGCTCCAAGAAAAGGGGTCAAATGGAGCCTGGAGATACATAAGGCCATGTACCAATTTAAGCTGTTGATTGACAAATCCAAGAAGCAGGGATTGGGCTCTGAAAGGCCTTTTATTTATTTTTTTTAACTCCTTAACAGCTCATTAGATAGAACTGAAAGCAGCTCAGTCTCCAGCACTGACCCTACCAAGAGCAGAATTAAGCTTGTCTGAGAGACAATGTAACTAGTCAGGTGAAAGGAGTTAATTCCCTAAAGGGTGTATCTTCCCCAAGAAAAAGGGAGTGGGGCCCAGCTCCAGTGGAAACCCTCCTTCAAGGAATTCAGGCCTGAGGGACTGGAAAACTGAAGCAAATAAAGCCATTATATTACCTTACCTCTGTCTCAATCTCACTCTTGGCAGGGAGAGACTGCTGAAATTAAAGGCATCATATCATTTCAAGCTAGTGGAAAGCTCCAGGCAGACAGACGCCACATTCCGGGCAGGATCGGGAAAGCACAGAGTTTAGAGGCTTCCTAGGAAAGTCTGACAACCTGTTGAGTCCCACCAGGGAAAACTAATGCTAGCTACACTTCCCTCTGGAGACATGGGCCTGTCTGGTCTGGAAAAATCTGACTGGGGTCGATAATATCTGAGGAGACCCTCTTCCTCCTCAAAAAATAGGGTCCATTTAGGCAGGGCAAGAAACAGAAAAATAAGAACTGAAAAAATTCATATCAGTTAAACAGAACCTATGCTAGAGATATAGAATAAGTTGATCTGAATGTCAAAGAACAGATGGAGAACAAAGCCATCCAGCAAGAAAATCCTAGGTAAAAGAGAAAAAAAACCTACGGAATAAACTAATTAAGGAAATTAAATGTCTAGAAGCCAGCAAAAAATAATGTCATCCTAAGAAAATCAAAGATATGGCCCAGTCAAAGGAACAATTCAACAGTTCAAATAAGAAACAGGAGTTAAAGCAACTAATTCAGGATGTTTGAGCTGACATGGAAAATCTCATCAAAAATCAAGTCAATGAGTTTAGGGAGAATATAAAGACGATCTTGGATGAAAAAAAAACTTGAAAGTTTGAAACAACAAATCACAGAACTTATGGAATGAAAAGCACAATAGAAGAGATGAAACAAACGATGGAAACCTACAACAATAGATTTGAAAAGACAGAAGAAAGGACTGGTGAACTAGAGGATGGAACATCTGAAATCTGACACACAAATGAAGGTAAGAGAATGGAAAAATACGTGCAGCGTCTCAGGGATTTGAATGACAACATGAAGTATACAAATATATGTGTTACGGGTGTATGGGAAGGAGAAGAGGAGGGAAAAGGAAAAGGAGAAAGACTAATGGAGGAAATAATCACTGAAAATTTCCCATGTCTTATGAAAAACAAAATTACAAATCCAAGAAGTGCAGCATACCCCAAACAGAATAGATCCAAATAGGCATACTCCAAGACACTTACTAATCATATTGTCAAATGTCAAAGACAAAGAGAGAAATTTTGAAAGTAGCAAGAGAAAACCAATCCATCACATAAAAGGGAAGCCCAAAAAGAATATGTATGGATTTCTCAGCAGAAACAATGGAGGTGAGAAGGAAGTGGTATCATGTATTCCAAAAGAGAAAGATTATAAAAGAAAAAAACTGCCAGCCAAGAATTCTACACCCAGCAAAATTGTTCCTCAATATATGAGGGGGAGATTAAAATATTTTGAGACAAATAATCACTGAGAGAATGTGTGATTAGTAGACTAGCTCTGCAAGAAATACTAAAGGGAGCACTACACACAGATAAGAAAAGGCAGGAGAGAGAGGTCTGAAGAAGAGTGTAGAAATGAAGACTACCAGTAAAGGTAAAAGGAGAAAAAAAATTAGATATGACATATAAAATCCAAAAGGCGAAATGGTAGGAGAAAGTACTGCCTTTACAGTAATAACATTAAATGTCAATGGATTAAACTCCCCAATCAAAAGACATAGACTGGCAGAATGGATTAAAGAACAGGACCCATACACATGCTGTCTATAGGAGACTCATTTTAGGCCCAAGGACAAAAAAATAGGTTGAAAGAGAAAGGTTGGGAAAAGATATTTCATGCAAACAACAATCAGGAAATAGCAGGGGTAGTGATACTAATATATGACAAATTACATTTCAAATGTAAGACATTCAAAAGAGACAAAGAAGGACACTATGTATTAATAAAAGGAACAATTCAACAAGAAGACATAATAATCATAAATATTTATGCACTGAGCTAGAGCGCTCCAAAATACATGAGGCAAACACTGACAACACTGAAGGGAGAAATAGACACCTCTACCAGAATAGAGACTTCAATTCCCCACTCTCATCAATGGATATAATATCTAGATAGAGGATCAATAAAGAAACAGAGAATTTGAATAATACAATAAATGAACAGACTTAACAGACATTTACAGAACATCACATCCCATAACAGCAGGATATACATTTTTTGTCAAGTGCTTAAGGATCATTCTCAAGGATATATGCTGGGTAACACAGCAAGTTTCAATGAATTTTAAAAGATTGATATTGTACAATACACTTTCTCAGATCATAATTGAATGAAGTTGGAAATCAATAACAGGCAGAGGGCCAGAAAATTCACAAACATATGGAAGCTAAATAACACACTCTTAAACAACGAGTGGGTCAAGGAGGAATTACAGGAGAAATCAGTAAATATCTCGAGGCAAATGAAAATGAAAACACAACATTTCAAAATTTATGGGATGAAGCAAAAGCAATGCTAAGAGGGAAATTTATTGCCTTAAATACCTATATTAAAAAAAAGAAGAACTAAAATCAAAGCATTAACTCTTCACTTGGAAGAACTAGAGAAAGAACAGCAAACTAACCCCAAAGCAAACAAGAGGAAAGAAATAATGATAATTAGAACACAACAGTGAAATTGATAACATGAAAACCATTTTTAAAAAATCAACAAAACCAGAAGTTAGTCTTTGAGAAAAGCTATAAAATCAATGGACCCTTAGCTAGGTTGACTAAAAAAAGAGAGAGAAGATGCAATTAAATAAAATCAGAAATGGAGAGGAAACATAACAATTGACCCTGAAGAAATAAAGAGGTAATGAGAGGATACTATGAGCAACTATATGCTAATAAACAGAACAAAGTAGATTAAATGAACAAGTTCCTAGGAAGATACAAACAACCAACTTTGACTCCAGAAGAAATAAACAACCTCAACAAATGAGTCAGAAGAAAAGAGATTGAATTAGACATCAAAAAGCTCCCCAAAAGGAAAAGTCCAGAACCAGATGGCTTCACATGTGAATTCTACCAAGCATTCAAGAAAGTATCAAACTTGCTCAAACTCTTCAAAAAAACTTGAAGGGGAAAGAAAGCTACCTAACTCATTATTAAGAAGCCAACATCATCTTAATACCAAAGCCAGACAAAGATACTAAAAGAAAATTACAGGTCAATCACTTTAATGAGTATAGAGGCAAAAATACTCAACAAAATACTTGCAAATCAGATCCAGCAGCACATTAAAAGAATTACATAA